>JAODLI010074346.1:0-13276 GCA_027575585.1 Percopsis omiscomaycus | reverse complement strand
TCCATCGCTGCGTCGGCCTCTGAAGTCCAGCGCAAGCGGGTGGGGGCGCCTTTGAGCAACGACGTGAGGGGTGCTGCTATAGTACTGTAGTTCTTGATGAAGCGGCGGTAGAAGTTGGCGAACCCTAGGAAGCGCTGTAGCTGTTTGACCGACGTGGGTGCCGGCCAGGACCTGACTGCCTCCACCTTCTGCTCGACCATCTTCACCCCCTGACGACTGATTTCGTATCCGAGGAAGGGAACGGTGTGTTGGTGGAACAGGCACTTCTCCGCCTTCGCGTACAGGCCGTGGTCTAGAAGGCGGCGGAGCACCTTCCGCACATGCTGCTGGTGCTCCGCGAGCGTCGCCGAGTAGATCAGGATGTCGTCTATGTAGACCACGACCTGTCGTCCGACCATGTCGCGGAGTACCTCGTCCATGAATGATTGGTGGTTAGTACGCCGGCGAGCTAGAGCGGGAGGGGCGGGACGCTCCCGTTGTTACATCCACACAAAAGAATAGGCTAATTTCATAATTAAGAAATTAATGTTGAATTTAAAGTGGGTTGTTTTTACAGCCAATAAGCCCTGGGTTAAGTTTGCACATTTTTTTAAACAATATTGCGCTTCTGAGGTCATTTCTGCTCTGTTCTGTTACAATTTAAGCCTTCATTTTGGGCTTGGACCCGGTTCAACGTTGATGCTTTTGTGCATACAAGTAAATATCCTTCATTTGAATAAAGGTTAGAGATACAGTAAAGGTTGTGAAGAGTGAATAGCTTTGGACCAGACATGTCAGACATAGTGCGGAATATGTTTAGATTGACTGAGATACTGACAGCCAGGAACTGAACAGTGAAGCTGTGTTATCAGAAGGGCTGGGGCTGGGCACAGGGGCGCGGGAGGGGAAAAGCATATTTCGCCTATGTTTCCAACTAAAACAAAGGGAGATTGAGGTGAAGAGAGGGAGAAATGATAGGTAAAGAAAGAGAACTGTTGGGAAAAAGAGAGAATGAAAAAGATGGGTAAATGCGCGGGACATGCGCACACAGACAGCGGAGCCTCATTGGTTTTCAGTAGGCATGTCCGCTGCCTGTGAGACTCAGACGTACTAAAAGGTTACAGCAGTTGATTTGTGATGTTCCACTTCCACAGAAGAACTCTCTCTCTCTTTCTTCCCTTTTCTCTCTCTTCCTCTCTCGCCCTCTCCCTCTCTCCCTCTCCCCCCTCTCTCTCTCTCTCTCTCCAGAGGAGTAGCTTGGCCGCTGCTGTCCACAAAGTTTGATCGATGGCTGCGCTACGCCGTCGGATTGTGAATCTCCCAGACTTTGTCTTCTTCCCAATGTCACACAACAACATAACAATGAGAGATGTGCGGGTCGAACAATCAGAAAACAGGCCCGGGGAAACAATACTTAATAATGTCCCCCATAAAACAGGGACATTTCCCCTCTGTTACGCCATCTGCCTCCGACAATTATTCAGCGGGCCTCAGGAGAAGTAAATATAAATGATATCATGTCAGTTATATTTTGTTTGTTTAAAATGGCAGGCGATGTGCACGTGAGCATATCTACAGGTCAGCTTTCTAGTCTCAGCTCAGTTCAATCCTTTGCTCATTTTGACCCCCCCCCCCAATCCTGTTTTCTGAAACCTTTTACCTTCGTCTCTCTCTGGCTCAAGCTGCCCACTCCATCATCTCTCCCTCTTCCCTCCCTCGCCACTATAAGTTCCGGCATCCCCCCCTCTCCATCAATCTCTCCTGCAACCCCGCCCTAGTGCTGGCAGCCCACTCAAACAATAATTCTATAGAGAGAGAGAAGGAGAGAGAGAGAATGCGAGAAGGAACGTTTTATAGTGTTTCCCAGTTATGCCGGCCCTTATAGAGCTGTTCACAGCCCCTCCTCCATCAAACCAAGAGATGCCTCTCTCCGACTTCCTGTGATTTTCCTCTTTAGTTGATAGCAATATTTCTTCTCTTTCCTCTCCTCTGGCCATTCTCTTTGGGATGAATCACAGGCGATGGGACCTTACAAGCTACTACGTAGATGCCGGCTAATACTAGTAGACCGGTCCAGTTAACAAGAGGGGAACTACATTCAATAATTCTAGTCCCACCCCTTATAAACACTGCTGCATTGTGATTTGGCAAGGCAAGCCATGCACATGAACGCTTGACATCTGTATTGCCATAGCCAACTTCTCAGGGATTTAGAACAAAACCGAGCATTGTGAAATTTGCTCAGCCCATGAATGTCTTTATATTGTTTTAAATAAAAGTCAACGAAATTGGAATTATGCGGTTTTGACTATAAAAGGATTTTCTGAGTGATGTGCTAATGTTGATAATGCCCTCAACTGAATTTCTCTCGAGTTTCATACAGGGATACGGTGAACCACTACTTGACAGAAGCTGAATTTAAAGTAGGCTATTACATCTATACTACAGTTGCAAGATGTAGCCAACCGGCTGTATAATACTGTGGGGAAAACATGGGAGATAATAATATCACTCAACAAAGTCGGGTGCTTTGGGGGGAATCATATTTTAAAAAGTAGCTGTTAAACTGTGGTTACATTGTCATGGCACAGCCGACATACATCTTTTTAAAATTAAATCCTTATAGACTATTACAGTGCCATTAGTGGACTCGTAATATGCCCAGGATAAAGCCGTTACTGTACGTGAAACTATTACTAACAGGTGTAATGATGAATACTTCCTTAGTGTCAGTAATGACACAGAGATGGATGGATCTGTTTCATCCCTCCACCTTGTCCTCTCTCTTCCTTAGGGGCAGTTGCCGAGCGGCATATGGCTGCTCACATGCGGTCCAGATTCCATGTCCTTGAATTGGGGCTTGCATACTGGCCTCTCTTCTTCCCACCCCTCTATTGTCCTGCTCTGCCTTTTGTTAGTGAAGCGCCCTGGTGATGACACACACAGCCCGCCGGTGTGTGCACGCGCACATGCTCGCACCCGCCCATCCAGGTGAGACGGAGGCGACTCTCTCTGTCTCACACAGACACACACACACACACACACACACACACACAAACACTCATGTGCACCTTGCCCTCCGCTTCTAAACCCAATGTGGCTCATTACCTCCATTTTAGCCCTTTAACTCCAGCGCACACCAGACACAAAGATTGGGCCATGCGCTGCAGAAAACAGCCCTATCATCTCTAATCTGTCTGGGCCAGAGTTGAAGCGTGCAGCCATGGTGCAGAGTACAAAAAAAATAAGATAGCCTTAAAGAAATGGGAACAAAGTCCTTTTTACACAAAATCACTTGGGACAGATGTAGCCATTATACATCTCACCATTTGTTTTACCTCTTACAGGGCGATTTTCAGGGGGAAAATAAGTACCTACTACGGGGTAGGTACTTCTGAGTGGCCCTGAAATACTGCTGGGCGGGGTTCAAAGCATACAAAACATATTTATTTCCAGTGAATCTCTTAATTAGACCAATTTTGTGCATGTGAAAGTTGGTGCTGATAGAAAAAGTATTTATGAAAGATTGTTGGTTTTATTTTCGCTGTGTCTGAAAAACCAGGAAATGATGTCCCATAGACTAGTGAAACTCTTGAGTTAAACTGAGGAGTATGAAGTTGTAGTCTTGGTTAATGTTCAAATCATATATAAAGCGAATCTGTTAATTACACCAACCTTGTGCTTGTGAACCAGCTTGTACATGTATAAGACGTAGTTATAAAGATTACTAATTTCAAAGCATTCTGGAATATGGTTTGCATACAGGTTTAAAGAATATGCTTATAGTTGGAATAACGCAAACACATTAATTAATATTTATAAGTTTGATTCTTTACTTGTTTACAATGATTTTTTAAATAAATTAAACAATGTTATTTTAATTGATTTAAGTCATAATCACAAAATGTAGCTTTCCAAGATTTATTAAAATGTTAAAAGAAAGAAAACATTTTACACAGCAATTAATTTATAGGAATCTGTCTGAAAACATATGCCTATACAGAACAGAACAAATATCCATTAGAAGATGGATTGAAATAAATGTGCAATATTCTGCAACATTAAGACAAGAATGACAGCATTCATATACATTCAAAAACAAGCAAAGCGAAAGTCCCAGATGGTTCACTCAGTATTGTTGTCAAAAACATAAAATGCATTCAAATAAATTTATTTTAATGGTTTTGGGTATTCACAGTTTAGGGCATAAATGAGCCCAAAAAGCATTGCAATAGGAGGCGGTTTGGTCATAATCTGCACACCTTCCATTAGGAAACGATCATCCATTTTTTTTCCCAACCACGATGTCCATGGTTCCGAGGTCTTGGTCTTGGTCTCATTTACTTGCGTTTCCTGCAAAAATAATACAAAAACGTCATGGATTTAAAAATAAAACATTTGCTTTATGTGCAGATGCTCAACATCAGGTAATGGATATACTGCAAGTTCCAGACTTCAAGTAGTCATTTACTGCAAAGGACTTGCAAGTTAGTATTAAATGTGACAATTATATTTATGATCATGTCCCCTGTATGTATAGATAGTGAAAATTATTTGCACTTAAAGCACATCATCATCTCATTCATTTAGTGGGTGTGTACGCACCTAAATAATTAAAACTGTGTCCCCTTCTAAATATTTAGGGCCCTATCTTACACCCGGCACAAAGCAGTGTCTTTGCTTCCGACCAAGGCAGTTGTCATCCGCCCAGCGCCCATGTTGTTTAAATAGCAAAAAGACGTGTTGGTCTTAAAATGAGGTGTGGTCAGGCAAATTGTTGGTGCATTGCTATCTTGAGGCAGCAGAAAGCAGATGACCAACCAAAACCTGGTCTGAAGTCAATACCGCAGTATTTCACTGTTATTTTATGTGCGCATTATCAAGATAGTAGTATGCGCCTACATAGGCAGGTGCACAACGCGCTTACACTCTTATACTGCTTGGTACACATACAGGGATGCGAAGCAGCATACAAAAATGCAAACATCAATGTGCCAAAATGCAGTACACCAACATTAAAGGGACAATCCGACATTTTTGTCCCACGTTGTATATAGCGCAGACAAAACACAAAGTCTCCCCGATTTGCTACTGCAAACTGAATTGCTTTGTGTGACAACAGTTTGAAAACTGTGCGGGCGGGGTTGGGGGAATGAGGGCTGTATAAAAACAGCAAAAATTTCTGTATTTTGAGCTTGTCAGGTCTGCCACATGAATGGCAGACCTAACTGAATGCTGGCGTGGCGTGTTACAAAATCGTCCCTGTTGTAACTACAATCATGTATGCTCAGAATCAATTTCATATGTCTCTGACATTGCAATACGATGTGTGTTCAGGCAAACGGGAGCAGGATTCAGGCGGGGGGTGCGATAATGGTACACCCCTGGCCATCCGTAGGTAGTGTGCAAACAGAGAAAAAGTTCAGAAATTTTGGCCATTTGTGCAACCGGCGTCAATGTTCGGTTGCAGTGTGCAAACTCTAATTAATTTACATGGGAGCGAATTGAAAGCCGCACGCCTTTTTAACTCTTCTTGTTTTGTGCTGTAAACTACTGTCCCTAATAAGCCTGAGGCTCAATGTAAAGAATCAAACAAGAAGATAAAAATGTTCACTTACCTGGCTATGAACAGACAGTTTTCTTCCAAAGTTTTCACGGTTAATGACATGACAATCTGATAAATTGCTCCGGTCACGAAGATTCTCCTTGCCAATTGTGCGTGAACAAGTATAGGTGGGAATCTTGCGCGAAAATAAATCAATCTATATACATCACATTGCCTCAAACTAAACAAATTTGATTTTAGATCAGATGCCAATTTATACTGATCCAAATGGGTTATTCAAAAGTAGAAATTAAAATATTAAGGTTAAACCAATAACACACATACTTTTAAGTGTTTCTTATGACAATAGAATAGATCCAAATGCAGCCTTGTAGTCCTTTTTTCAGCGTTTTATTCAGACATGGCTGGAGAGCATACAGCTATCATGTTTCATGCTATACAGCAGCATTTAAGGAAGACACAGTGTTTTGTCATGGAGGGCAGAGATAGATAGACAAAACAGAGGCAGGAAATCAGATGTAGAGGCCAAGAAAAAGCAGAATACATCAATAAAATGATGACTACTTGGCGGTGAAAAAAGACATGAATGAGGAAGAATGAGAGAAAGAAAGAAAGAAAGAGAGAAGATAAAGACAGAGAGACGCTTACGTGTTTCTTTGCCTCCATTCATCTCCTTTATGTCCCAGCATGCCGTGCTGTCCACCTCTCCCCATCACTAACCTCAGCTGATACACACACACACACACACACACACACACACACACACACACACACACACACACACACACACACAGTTGCACTCTCTCTCTCCCAAACATACAAACACACCCATGCAGGCAAGCGTCACCCATACAAACACACCCAGACACATGCAAGCAATACAAACATCAGTAGCGCTGGTCATGAGAATAGCAGGCATCTGGTTTTTATCACACACACACACACACACACACGCACACACACACACACACACACACACACACACACACAGACACACACACACACACAAATGTCCAAGAACAAAGGCGGGCAACTAGCGACCCATAAAACTCGACAGCAGGGGGGAGATAAAGACAGAGGGGGAGAGATAGAGAGAGAGAGGAGAGGGGGGCGAGAGAGGGAGACACACAACTGGACCGACCTGAGGGCTTAATCAGGCCTGATGAGTGACAGTCATGCAATGCGTGAGAAGGAGATCTCTCCCCTTTCTCTCGGTCTCTCTGCCTTTTTTTCTGTCCTCAATCAACCCTGTGACTAATAACTCGGGAGGAGGCAATACAGCACCTGCTATGCACGCACACGCACACGCACGCACACGCACGCACACGCACAAAGTGACACATGTTCAAAAAACACGAGCGAAAGATGGAGAGAAAGAGAGAGAGAGAGAGAGAAACAGAATGAAGGAGAGATGGCGAGGGGTCTCTGAGGAGCGGGCTGGGAGATGAACGAACACCAAACAAGGGAAGGGAAGAGAAGAGGGACACAGTCGGAGGAAGGAAAGCGCTATCTTTTTAATTAGCATGCTAACCTTGATCCTGCCTTGCTATTCCACACACATACACACACATCACACACATCACCTGCCCGCACATGCACATACTCTCAAATGCAGTGCGTGGACCCCCTGAGGGCGGCTTGAATCCAGGGGTTCCGTGATTTTTTGTGGGACAGTGTATAAGGGCCATTGTAGCATTTTATTATTGGTTTGTTTGTTTTTGTACACAGCTTATCCACAGGGGGAGGAGGGTAAAGGTCAACGCCTTTACCCTTGTTTTCTTTTTACAGGACACCACCCACTGGCGGCGTCTGACGCCAAAGTTTAGAACACAGTTTTATTTTTTGAGCGTCAAATCCATAAAAATGGTTTGAAACTAAGGATTTTTGAGCTCCTTTAGTACTATGAAGACAATTCCATGATGCGCCGCCGAATGTTGCCGCCTGTGGGCGTTGGCCTTAATTATCAGAGGAAAACCTCTCAAATTAAAGTCACAAAATTGCGAGGAAAAAAGTCAGAATACTTGATGTAAAAAAGTGAGACATTTCCCCTCTCATTACTAATTTCTGAGGGCACCTGAGTCGCTGTGCCCTTTGGATCGATTCATTTGATGATATGTGTGCCAAAAACTCCCATTTGAACTGCCTGTAGATGTGACCAGCAACAGCGTTCCATCTGAACCTTGCTCTGCAGTTCTGGACACACAAAGGCTATCACCCCATCCAGGCTAGTATTATAAGCCACTCTTTTTAGGCTACTTCAATAAACATAGACAATGTCATTTGAAGCCTAGCTATTAGACGTTAGCAGAACAAATTGGCATGCACAATATAAATCCCAAAACACACGCACACAAATGCAGCCTATCACATCACAGGGAAACCACAAGTCACGCACACCAGAGAGGGTGAACCTCTATCTTGATGACAGAAAGTGGGTGTTAATTACTAGATATATACATAAAGAAAGTGAGAGTCAGACAGGAAGACAAACTAAAAGTGAGCAAGTGAGCAAGACACAGAGGGGGAGAGAGAGAGAGAGAGAGAGTGGCACTGTAACAGTAATCATCTTTCAGGTCAACAGTAATTACCAGGGAGTCTGAAGAGGCTCAGAGGAAGCTAACACACACACAGACACACATGCGCATACACGCATACACTCACCCCTCCGCCCACACACACCTTCCTCTCTCTTTTCTGTGACTTGGCTATATTGTCTCTTTGTTTTGTTTCCAGCTTGCTGACAGGTCTAAAGGAGACAGTTGAGCCAGCTACAGTTCAACAAGAACCTTTCACTGCTACTATGCTTACAGGCCAGCCGCAGGTTCGGTTTACAGTGAAAGTCACTCCACAGCTGTCTGGATTGTGTGTTGTAAGAAGACATAAATATTTGCCAAGTTGTTGTCAATGAGCAGAAAACATAGGCTAGCATGTTAGCATTAACAATGCGTGGGCAGTTGTCTAAAACATTAGCCAGTACTTGTTCATTCACCATGCTGTCATTATTCTTTATATTTGTTTTATATTGCCATTGTAATTTTCATCCACCAAATCATTGGATTAAAAGAAAATCTGGTTAGCTGCAAGAGATTACAGATCATTAGTAACAAAAGATGCTGAGTAAATAGACTGTTAGTCGAAAAAAAACAAAAAAACAAGTAGAACTCAGAATTGACTCTTTACATTCCTTTCATCCTGCCGGAAAACACTATCTCGGAGGAGCGGAGACTTCCTTTTCTTTAATAACAGCTAAATACATCAACGCTGCTCTCCAGAACAGCCCCCCAAGCCGCTACAAACAATGTAAGAGATAGATCTCTAATGAAAAGAGGTTGGGAGGGAACGCAAAGGCAAAGGTGGCTCAGAGGCCTGCTGCTGTTTAATTTAATAGGATGCTCTTGGAGCCTGGCCTATTTTAATTGCACTTTCTTCTCATTTATGAAAAGGGCTTTGTAGCGAATCAGTAATGATTCTGAAAGCAAGGTGGGAATTGCTGTGTCTCCTTCTCAAGCATACAGATGGTTGCTGTAAATGTGTTGGCGTTAATAGTGTTTTATTCTACGAAATGCACACTCTCACACAGTAAAATTATGTAAAAAAGCATGATGTAAAATTTGCGCGACAATGTTGATGTTTGAACTGCCTTGACACTCTCTAACACCAGCAATAAAGGGCTTTCCTCAATGCATTTCCTTCCACTTCCAAAAATATTTGCAGTGAATGTGCAGTGGCCCTCACACTGCATCAAGCCCCATTCCCTCAAAGTTAAAAGACGATTGAATGAGGTGATTTAGCAAGCACCGGAAAGTATAGATTTTCTCAGAGGATTCTTGAATTCGCTTTGGGAGTATTTTCTTCTTGGAACTTAGCAAGATGAAGAGGGAATAGTGTTCATGCCATTTACTGCACCTGGTCCTATACAACTGCTTCATAATCCTTGGCCTTTATATGTCCGTGGAGACAAATCAATGCACCTAATGACTCCCTCAAGATTGCAGATCTAGTTCCATGCTTCACAGTTGGCAACAAACAGCATGGCTTGAAGACCTAGTTTGCTTCTCTCCTAAAGTGAATTAGCTCTGAAAAAGGTCCAATGAGTCAACAGAGCATATTATTTTGCCATAGCAGGCATTCCTTCTGAAAGCAAACTCTGCCATGAACTCTGGAACTCTGGTTAGATTTTAGTCTTTGGTTACTTTGTCCTATGACAAAGTAACATGATTTTTAAATTGAATGGCTCAGTTCATACTTCAATGAAGATTTTAAGATTACTTAAAGATTACTTAAAGACTTTGCGTAGAACGAAAAATGAAAACACATGTAAGTTTCCATTTGTTTCCATTTTCCATTTGTTTCCATTTGTAAGTTTCTTGTATTATTCTGTTCAAAAGTTTGGAAATAATGCATCGGCTGATTATGGCATACAATTATGTCTAACACACACTCACACACAGAAACACACACAGAGACAGTGTCACCCCCTCACACATACACACACAATAAAAGATTATTAGAGAAAAAATGGGTCAAATAAAAAATAAAGAAGAAAGAGGAAGAGAGCGGACAAACGATAAAGGAAAATCAAAAGGAAAGATCCAGTCGTTCTCCTATTTTTGTAGGCTTGAATCAATAATCTCATCATGACTATACTCATTAATCAATAACTTTATCATTGACTAAATCAATATTGTTTTCATTATTGACTACTTAATCCAGATTGTTGCCAAAGCAACATTCTTCATTCTGACATGCGACAGATACAGTATACACTGACCTCTGTCATGGTTAACACTACCAAAGCAGTGTTAGAGAGAGCGTTACTGTATGTAAGTGTACATCTCTTACACCAACATGCATACATGGAGAGGGTTACGAGTGTTCAGTGGTATCATTTGTTTTAATATCTATTATATTATATTATAAGACTCGACATCGCTAGAGAACGCCAGACATCGCCAGACATCACCAGAACTCTAAAATGAATAGTTTTTTAAGATCGCTGACAATTGCCATTATTGGTCCAGTTCTAAACTGGGCGGAATTCCCCTGTGATATCGTCAAAAAGCATCTCAAGCATCTCACACACTTTGAAAAGCACTGTGACACACTGCCCACTATCCCCTCAACGAGTTCACCACTGCTACTGACTAATTGATAGCCTATTAGAGCTGATGACATCGCCATCACTGGCGGCCCGTATCCCCATCACAGCTTGCTGCGTCTCCAGGGGCAGTGAATGAGCGGCTAGACTGACGGCAGCTGGGATAATGCCAGGGACTTCAGGTAGGCGTGAGTTAAGTAGACCAGAGAAGGTCAGGGGAGAGCTTACCTTGGCCATCTGTGCCTGAACGCCGCTGGCTTTCAGCGACGCCACCGCCTTCTGGGCTGCCGCAGGGCTGTCAAAGTCCACAAAGCCATAGCCTGCACACGTATGCACGCGCGCGCACACACACACACACACACACACACACACACGCGCGCGCGCGCACACACAAACGCACAGATAACACAAGGGAGGAGGAGGAGAAAATTAATAAGGAAAACACAGCAACATTTGCAATTTGTGCTTCTGTGCAAACTGTACTGAGTTTGCCCCCTGGAAGTTATATCTTAACATACATTCAGTAGCTACTGTGTGTACTTAACTACTAAATCAGACAGGTTTTACAGAGATGTTAAGCCCTATTTGTAGGGCTGTATGTAGGTCTGTAATGGAGTGCCCCTAGAGATGTTTAAGGTCCTGTGCCAGAAGCTTGCTTGCCCGTGAAAGCGGGATCTGCGACAGTACCAATCAGACATTATTTGCCCAATCACCACTGGGGTTTGTGTGTGTCTGTGTAGGGCTACGAATTTTGTGGAGGCTCCGATGGCTGCAAGCAATATATCAGTCCACTATATGATCCACTATAGTAGTAAATACGGAATTGGAAAATATACAAAATATATATTGACTAACCTATTGGGAGACGACAATTTACAAACCCGACACTGCCAAACATATGGAACCGTAACCCTCTTGTTTATTCCCCAAGCAAAAACTATAATGACAGAATGTCGTCGTCACTTTTCTGCCCGTGTAGCTCCATAATCCCAGTATTTGATGCATTTCATTCAAGGCGTATACTGTACACTGCTTTCACAATTCCCCTGTCTTTCTTGGACCTGTGAACTTTGTTTTTAAAGGGCAGCTACTGTTTTGTTGTATTTCCAGCCAAGCCAGTTGAAATTGGTGTTTTGACTGACCCACAGAAATAAGGCGAGGGGTGTGTGCCCTGCAGACACTGTGGCAGTCTTGAACGGGAAAGGCTTTGCCCACATTAAAGGGTATAGCCAAGAAGTTCACTTATTACTGTAAATTTTAGGTCACCCAGACGTGTATTCTCATTGGTTTACAGTATCTGCCAGCACAGTCTAGTCCTAAATCTTGTGGTTGACAAAATTTCATTACACATTATATCTCAACACAGTGTGCACGCCTCACTCTAGATTATGGTCAGTGCAGGTCTGGCATATTCATTTTCTTTTATTTTTTTTTTCAGTTTTGTTTTCTTCAGATGTCTTTTCATTCATTTCCTAAAGCTCTTGTATAAAAGCACCTATATTACTGCATATAATATTATATTACGAATAATAATGGAATTATAATGTCTACTGCACTTTTGAACCCGAAGAATAGAGTGATTCTGATTCCTGTTAGTGGAAATGAATATAATATTGTAACCTAGTTTGTGATGGGGTCTCTTTCTCTCTCTCTCTTTCTCTCTCTATGTGTGCGTGGGTGTATGTATGTGTGTGGTGTGTATTCGACAAATTGTTGGCTAGAGCCAACAGGAAGCGCTGGAGAACAAGAGGTCCAAGTTTAGGAATCCACACAGATCAATCTCTGTTTTCAGAGTTACGCCCCGTTTATCGGGGGCCAGAGGGTGGTGCTATAAAAATACGTCAGAGAACAGGAGACGGACAGATAAACTGTGCGTGTCTGTGCACACTTGCGTGTAGAGTGCAACAGGAAAAGAGAGAGAGAGAGTTTGTGTGAGAGTCTCTGAGTGCATACCGAAAATCCCAGCTGCATTTTGGAGTGGGCTGAGTGTTAACACAATTAAATTATCTACATTTCAAGAGCCTCCTTAATTACAATCCTAAATGTAAATATGTCCACAGTGAGTAAATCCACCTCTCTTTCTCTCTCTCTCTCTCTCTCTCTCTCTCTCTCTCTCTCTCTCTCTCTCTCTCTCTCTCTCTCTCTCTCTCTCTCTCTCACGTCATGTCACACTTCCATTTCTCTCTCTATCTCTCTCCCCCCATTTCAAACAACATCTGTTCTTCTCTGTCTTCTCCGGGATCTGGATGCACACTCTGTTCTGCTCATAAGCAGATGATTTTTCATTGTTCAAAAGGCACCAGGGCTGCTCCCCAAAGTGAGATCTGAACTGCACATGCAAATATTTATGCTCTCACTAATGAGAAACCAATCATGTAGCCAAAACTGGAGCACACTCATGCACCTATTCTCTCTCGAAACGTTGAATCACGTGTGCATAATGTACACACTCAACTGTGATGCACACATGCATGCTTGAATTTCAAGCATTTTTTTTAATTCATGTTTTATAATTAGTGGCACACACAATATTTACCAGTTTCGTGGTCATCATAATTCTCTCTCTCTCTCTCTCTCTTTCTCTCTCTCTCTCTCTCTCTCTCTCTCTCTCTCTCTCTCTCTCTCTCTCTCTC
>JAODLI010074345.1:0-13277 GCA_027575585.1 Percopsis omiscomaycus | reverse complement strand
CACGCCCCCTCAACCTCTTCCCAGGGGAAGACAACAGGCAAAAAACAAAGGAAAACACACACCAACCAAGGAACAGAGACAGTAGCCCCATGACATCTATACAGTACAAAGGCCCATCGCGGGGCCCTTGGCATCTCAGCCCCTCGAGGATCAGGGGACCACCAAAGACAAAGGGCTTTTGCTGAATTTCTTTTTTCCCCGTTAGAATTTAATTTCAGTTTCAGTGAACAAAATTCAGTATATGATGAAATTCTGTTATTGACAAGTATTTTTCATGAAAAATGACTAAAAGTTCTACTGTATTCATCATGCTTCTGATGAAAATGCAGTGTTTTAATAATCAGACTACAGGTTGCAGGGTCTGATTAAAGTTAAGTATTCATCCACTTAATGATGAGAAAAGCACCTCAATCAGTTATCATTATATATTCGTCACCGTTATGACGAAAGTTTAGTGTTAAATTAATATTTCTTGTCACTATTCTGACAAGAATGTAGTCAATTAGAGACACAATTTTCTGTAATTTGCAGTGGCGTTTCTGGCACAGATAGACTGGTTCCATCCGACTTGTCTTAGCTTTCGCTTTCAGAATGCATCTGAGGGGCGAGCAGAAGGCAACCCCAGCACAGCTGACGTAGCAAAATTTCCTACTGGTTGCTGTTCTGCTCTACAGTCTTTATGGTCCACATTACAAATTATTACCTGGATTATTAGCTATTAACTGCCATTCATGTCGCTAGGAATGTAGATTTGAGAAAATAAATATGAAGACCAATGTGGTCACCTGTTGTTTTGGGTGCGACACACACTCACAAATCACGAGCAGCTAGCAAGCCAGTTGGCTAAACAACCGGATTGAGGTATGACTAACTAACTTTATCTGATACTAGCCAACAATCTTGCAAAGCAAAGCAAACTATGCCTAGATTTCGCAAACGCAATTAAGTGTATATAACTAAATGCATCTATTTCCACACATTTGAAAAGCAATTGATGCTCTACTAACCACTTCAGCAACTCACCACTAATCAATCTCCTCCTGCAATAATGCAGAACAAAGCTCTGTGTGCGTGCCTGCCTGCTGTTGCGAACTTTGGAAGAAACCATTACCATAGGGAAAGGGTCTAATCTATGAAATAATTAGAAGAAGACATTTGACTGATAATATAAAATGAACTACACATTATACAAATAATAGCAATAAAATCTAGACATGCCCTCCCTTATAATGTGATCAAGGACTGTCCCTTTAAAACGATAGTGTGTAATAGTACAGTATCTTTACGCTATGTAATAAGCCTTTCCATTTGTATTTATTTATTTGTAGGAAAAGTACTTATGCAGGAAAAATGGAAGGTTTGGCAACAAAATGGATAGACGGTTGTTTTGTACATTCAGAGCAAACTGTTAATCAATATGAAGTGCTCTGGCTAGATATCCATTAAATTGAATCTTTTTTTAATAATAGGCATACAGCCTAATTTAAAGACAAATGTCATTAAAGGCCATTGCTTTTAATCTATTATATTTGTATTTAGAATTTTGTCAGAAACTTGCTTTAAACACCATGTGTCATGTCCTAGCTTACATCAGGGCTTGGGGCATATGAGAAAAATCAATAAAGCTTTTTCAAACAGGGGCCTGCTAAAGTTTTCCACCAATCAATATTGACTGGCAAGAGTCTAAACCATCATTGGGGTGAGAGGGGGATCGTAGACTGCGAAAACACTCCTGACAGACATCATGGGTCGGGTCTAAAAGGTGTCTTTTGAGTCTGAGAGAGAATATTACAATGATACAATGTAGCCTGTTGTAGAATGTGGGCTTTTTATCAAATAATTATTACTTTTCTCAAATATATCTCATAATTGTCACTTTGGATCTCATAATTGTGACTTTGGATTTCATAATTATAACTTACCATAACACGTTTTTTTCATTCACGTGCATGTGGAAATAGGTTTCCATACCAGTGAAATTATGCCCAAACTGAAAACATAAAAAAATGATATATAAATGACCCTATGTACAAATGCCATAATGATTTAAATGAATAGATTCGCTGATATAGTGTTTTAAAAAAGTGTTCCGCTTTGAATTCCCTAAACCTGCTTAGTGAGTTCATTTTCACCACATTGTCGACTTCATTCTTTTCCAATATGCTCACAGTCAGTGCTTTTTATAACTCACAACATGAATTATACAGCCCTGGGTAATATGATGCCTTCCTTTTGGGGTTAAGATTTGGGCTATTTGTTTTTGGGCTAGACTGGTTTATAAGTTGCTCATAACAGCAATCCTGGGCAGCAGAGTCTTAATTAGGCTACCGTGTCTTGTTACTATGGTCTTGCTAGCCATGCGGAGACATGGGTCAAGTTCATTGCAGATACTTTGAAAGTTTGATCCCTCTGGCAAGAAGCCCTACTTACATACAGGTAGCTGATTTGAAATGTGCTACTATGACACCGTCTTCCCGAAAATAAGCCTCAAACTGTTTGGACCTGGCAGCTCTCATAGCACCAAGGTATTGTTTTATTAATGTGGAGAAAATTAATCAAAACCACTGGAAGACTGTGTGGAAATAACTTTGTATGTGTTCGGGTACAGTGCAGATTAATGAATCTAGTGAATCCACTCAACACTGAGACTATTTGGTTTTGACATGGTTGAATGTTTTCACTATCAGCTCAATTTTAGAGCAATATGAAATTCCAAGATTACTGTGGCTCTTTATTCCATGTGGTTAATGCAAGGGATCTACAATTATTTAGGTGGCATTGTTTTCTAAGTATGAGTTCCTACCTCATCACAACAGCATCTACTTCAAGAAAGATCTCCCCCAATGCATACAAAATCTAACAGATGCCAGATGTGCAGACAAGTCCATAAAGCCAATGGCCTTTGAAACTATCAGCAAATTTCTACTCCCAGCACAGCCACATTTTACATGCTTAAAATTGTTTATGAGTAAGGAAGCCTGAAGGGACATGCAGTATAATGTATCCAGGCCCAGTAAGAAGAAAGCACTAGAAGTGAGATTCATACTTAACCAGCAGGCATTAGTAAAGATGGAATTTTCTGGTTGTTACCATGTTAAAAGGAACATGATTTACCTTTCCAATTTATTATGTCCCACATGAAACCAGATTATAAAAACTGTATTGGTTACTGTGGCAATGGCCAACAGTGTAGCACAGTGGATATTGTATAGGGTAACACTGTCACTGTTTATAAAAAGTATATTTATACTTTTGAATCCTCTTTTACTTTTCTTGCAGTGATTTCTGTCTATTTCTGCTGCAGTAAAACCTGAAATTCCTACCTGGGGGATCAATAAAGTGTTATTGTATCTTATATTTAAACAGGAAGCGTTTCATGAATGGGCAGGGGGCTCACCTCCATTTATTTATATGGAAACGTTCACAACAACAACAAAAAAGTGTTAACATGGACTTTTACTGTACCCTTAAATGTACAAGTGAAGCAAGGGAAATAAGGAAGTTAGACTGCAACCTCAGGTGCAGGACAAACTAATTGGAAATAGCCCTGGGGCAGACACTATTTGCAGCTTGCAGCTTAGAACATTTGCCAAAATCAAACCATTTGTATCCTCTTGTGGCCTTAAGAAAATAATCCATACTTATTTTCTATAGACTACTGCAACTCACTCACTCCCTCTGTAGGGGTTTGATTTTACCATATCACATCCACGTAAATTTAGAATTGATTATAAGAGCTTAGTCTAGGATTAAAACATACAACATAACATGCTTTTGACTTTGGAGGAGATATGCAAGCAGATTCAGTAACATTTTAAATCACTTCTTAAAAACAATTTTAAATACTTGCGACGTGATGTTGTAATTTTATGTGTAATTTAATTTTATGTTTTTTACTTTTTAGCATTCTATTATTTTACATTTTAATATCTCTTTTAGTTTAATATCTGAGTGAACCCCATTGAGTATTGTGCTTTCATTTACTCTGTCAAAGCACTTTGACAACTTGTTTTTAAAAAGTGTTATTATTATTGTTATCATAATTCGTAGAGAAGTGGAAGCCATTCAGCAATCAGGTGGGTGGGCACTTGTCCCGACTTTTCCATTCTCCCCACAAACAGGTTTCTACTTTTTCATTACTGCAATCTGTAACAGATGCCTTCTCTCCAGTTCCTTTTTCCCTTTGATGGATTGGTGCAGGTTTCCTGGAATGTCTGGCCTACGCACACAACAATAATCTAGCATCTATCACTCCACACACATACAGTATGTGCAATATTCCAGGATTTGCCAAAATCTTGCCATGCCAGCATTTATTTTTTAAACATTCTTAAAGATGTATAGTGATGTGAAAAATATATGTATTCCCTACACTGCTTTATAACAATAAAAAGTATCCAAAATGATACATACGCACTAGAATTGTTCCATTACTCCTAGCAAAAGTTAAATTCACTGCATGTGGACTTGTCATTAATTATGTCATGTTAGCAGGCTATTAAATAAGTACTGAACCCCACAATATCACCTCCAGGCAACTGAGACACAGCAGCCTACAATTGGATTGAGGACGAGCAGAGCATTGGGAAATTATTTTTCATAACAAGGTTGCTAGACAACTAGGTCAGAGCATGATACTGTGATCCACAGCCGCAGTGTAAATTATGAATCTCCCACAAAAATGTCCAAAAGCATTTTTTGGACACAACAGCCCCATAAAAATGTCAGCGTGTCCTATACCATGTCCTAACAGTGGTTGCCAAACTAGGGGTCAGGACCCCCCCCGAGAGGTTGTCAGATGTGTTTCAGTGGAATTGTGTGATCTTTTTAATTACAGGATTTGTATTTACTTTTTTCTAATTTGGTTTGTTTTATTGATTTGATTGATCTTAAATAAGGTCTAAAGGTTTCAAGGTTTTCATGGTTGATAATATATATTTTTTAGGAAAGACAAAACTGCATCTTTTGGGGGGGTCATACTTTAGGTCAACAGGTTGGAAAAACATTGTTACGGATTTATAAAGCCTGCGTATGCACGGTTCTAATTGTAAACGCAAACAGATAAATGCTTTCCCATCCTCAGTTGCAAGTTGAAGTGACTAGCACATTTACGCCTTTGCTTCAAAGAGAACCAAACGATGGTCAAGAACTTTCTGGCAAGTAAAAAATAGAGCAGCTCTGTCTAGGTCAGTAGAGAAAGTTGGAGGTCATATTACCCAGTATTCATTAGTTTCAGCCATTCAGTGATTTATTTCCCCTGAATGGATAGAGGGGGTCACACAGGAGAAAACAGGCAGATGGTGTTTTCTACATTTGCTGTTAGATTAAGTTTTTAATCATAAATAGGTTCGATTGCACAAACAATTTAAACATGCATTTTATTTGTATATGTAGGCTAATAGACAGATGTTTATTAGGTGAATTCATACACACATTAGGAAATAGTAAATTAAATTGAAGTAATCCTTTGTTCATCAATGACTAAGAAACTGCATATGAATATACTGTATATACTGTGCATACACACACACACACCTATATATATACTGTATATATATATATATATATATATATATATACACATACAGTGTGTATATATATATGTGTGTATATATCTTCATTCTGGATTAAACATTAAACTACAGTATATTTTGAATTAAACACTGGAACAGTTTTCAAACCAATGTAATGTAGCTTGAGACTAGATACAAATGGACACTACTACTGTATCAGTTTTTTAGACGGGGTATGGGAGATGTATGGGAAGTTCCTTTCAATACCAGTTTATTCACCTGTTGCTGTCTTTTTTTAAATAAATATACATACGTATATTATAGAAATGAAAAAGAAAAAAAATCATTATCATGGACAATGTACATTTTACTATAGCCTACTCACAACCTATTGATATCCCTGCTTTATTAGGATACATTCTTACAGCTTTATTCACCTGTTGCTGTGTCTTTTGGCAAACACACCAGGTAAACCACTGTCATTTTTGCACCTTTTGATTGTGAGCTATGTAAGTCAGAATATCCAAATGTGCAAACATCAAAACAATTTCACCTAAGTTCACGTTTGTGTTCCAGCACCGAGTTTCACGGAATGCAAAAGAGTAGAGCACATGTGCTGCTTAGCCCTGTCTTTGGCCGTTACTTTTGGTCGGTAAATGAGATGTATTTAGAATCATGTCTCCGCGAAAGACATTTGTGACTAGGCTACTAAATGAAGATGGCAAACAGACAGGTGATCAAATGAACGGTGTGTTCATCACGTTGATTGGCCTGAGAGTCATGGCTCTTGATAGGATATTGATTGTATTTTTCTCTTGAGATTCGTTTTATGCCGAAATATGCGGAAATAAGACAACATGACAAGCCATTCCAAATAATGCGACTGAATTTGCGTGAATTATTACAATCACAAGATCCTGGAGGGACTGCATGAGGCAGACCTTCATCTGGCAGTGCGCTGTGCAGCAGCAGGAGGGATCGAAGTGTGACGCAGTGATGGACGGTCAAAAGCTGGCTGGCAATGCATTTGTTATTTTCTTTCACATGAACTGTTCTGAAAAATATACATTATTGATATAAATGTATAGTAGCTACCTAATGTCAAATATCAGATAGAAGCATATTATGCATATGCGACTCGCCAGGGGGGGAATTGGGGGGCAGCGATTGTATCAGGGTGGCTGAATCTTGTAATAGTCCCTTCTTTAAGGCTGGAATCCACCAAAGAGTAACTAGCCGACAGGAGATGACACAGACCTGAAAGAGATAGATGTGGGGTTTCTCAATGCAAGCAACTCCGCTAAACTAAAAGACTGTGACTCATTGGCATGTTGAATAAACCATGAGTGTATATTAGTAGAAACTGTCCTATTTAACTAACAATAGTTGGTTAGTATCATATGTAGTCACAAACACTTAAAGAATACATGTGAATTAAGATACAGCCCTAGCCTAATGCATTCATCTTGGAGTTGCAGATGTAACTGGTTCATTTATTAATATTTAGGCATGTTTGGTCATTCTAATAGACATCATGAAATCTATTCTATTGTTTTTAGATAAAAAACAACTGCTGTGTATTTAATGCAAACAAAGTCAGTAGTATTTGAGTCTAAGTTTGTTTAGTGCTTGTTAATTTTTTTTTTTTTAATTATGCTAACAGATTTACTCATTTAATGGGGACTAATGTTTGGAATATTACTAGCTAGAAAAAAGACACAAGTGAATCTTCACAGTGATATTGTTTCACTTGTGTGTTGACTGGCACTGTTATACGTGTTTGTTAGGCTTACAGATCTTTCTTTCTGCTATCCCCACAAACATGTTTAGTTGGCTAAATAAGATTTGTGCCTGGAGTGTCCCAAACTGCCGAAACACTGCCCATATAAACACACTGCCCGTCTAATATCTGCTTAAAACTCCCCTTTTCTGAAGGTCGTTCAGCAGAATGTCACAAAAATGCATTCTGAACACAGTGTGCATGTAATCTTTTCAATGAAATTCATTGGGGTTCTTTTTAAACCGCCAGCCCCAGAAAGTGGTCCTAGCCATTGTTTTATATTTACTTCTCTCTTTTCATCACTGCTTTATTCCCTTGTTTATCCTGGCCTCCACCACCCCCAAAGTTCCTGGCTGTAGAAATCAATAACCTCTCTCTCCCCTGGTTTCTTTCAGGTAAGCAACCTTGTTTCTAGTGGTGGAATGTGGAGGAATAGAGTGGAGGTTGTCTGTCCGGTGTCCTGATTTAAAAGAAACAGACAAAGGACTATTGCTGGAGATTAAAGAACAGCACTGGTGACAGAGCACTTTCACCATGTTATGAACAACTTTGAGTAGAGCTGCATTCTCTACAGTGAGGTGGTAAGATTGCGTTTGTCATTGCATTTATCATTTTCTTCAACAGCGGGAAAGGCATGCTGTAAAAGACAACGAGATGCACTTCAACAAAGGCAAAGACTTGTGGTTCCATATGCTGCAAACTGATTTCTGGACTGTATAATCAATTGCAAAATGGGCCTAGATATTACAGGCTATGCCTAAGAAAAAGAAAAGGAGCTCCTACAGTACTTTTTGGAAAGAGATAATAAGGTAGGTGGGTGGGTTATTATTGGAATTTATGCCATGTTCTATAAAACCCTCAGACCGTTAACAAGTATGACTGTTCCGACCTCCAGAAATTAAGTTGCCCAGTTATTCAGAAGTAATCTGATCGGATTTCGACTATCGGATTGGATCAAATGTTTAAAAATGTGTTAAAAAGCATTCTGAAATTAGATTAGATCACCTAATCCAATCTTGTTTTTGATCTGGATCAAACCTTCAGTATGTGTTGTTTAAAACTTTTTAGTAGGATTGGGATACCTTTGATCCAAATAAATCTGCATTATCCTGATCCCAACAGAAGGGTGGATTCAGGGTGGATTTTAGTAACAAAATAAACTTTAAAATGTGTCAAATTTGTCATTTGTATCATATAGTATATATACACACATTTATTTATATTTTGCACTTGATTTGTTTAAACGTTACAGTGATAATGTAGATAAAGTAGACATTACCTATAAAGCTACCTATTAAGCCTTTCGGTACAGTAAAGTAAAAAAAGAAAAGGTTTTTGTCCCCATAAAATAATCCCCTAAAAGATGTCAATATCAAACAAAAGTAATATATTTGATTTTAGCTGTCACTGATCACTGTACATTTTTTACATTGACACAATCATCAAAGGTGAACCAGTCAAATGTATTTTCTAACATTCGTCTATTGCACGTCCAGTCAGTCCCTCATTCCGAGAGAACGCCGGGGGTATTGTTTTATTGTGCCGTTTTCTGTCTCTTCAAATAATAGTAACCCCACAAGTGATGTAAAGTCACTTCACGCTGGCTATTCTACCTGTTGTTCTTTATATAGTTAGTAGTAGTTAGTGATTTGTAGTCCCATTTAGAGCACTGGTAATACGGAATTGGTCATCTTGAAAAGTTTGTATCTGGATCAGGGTGATCCACTCCAATGTTGCTTTGAAAAACCGGCACAAAAATAAAATAGATGACTTGATCCTGGATAGCAAAACATGGGATTTCCAAATCCGGATCATTCTGATCATTCAGATTCAACTTTTTGAACAACTGTGAAATCCCGCCCTCTATTGTTTGATTGCTGCTTGCACACCATTACCTTCAATGTTTGGGGTGGGGTTGAGGGTGCAGGAAATTACACTGCAAATGTGTGTGAACAATTCTGTGTAGGCCAAATGTGTTACTTTAGCCTCTTGGCATATTGAATGTTTATGTAAGTTGTTCACTGACCCCAAAACCAAGCACATCTTGGAGTATAATTAACCATACACCCCAGTGGAAGGAGACAACTTCCAGTCAGTGCACTGACAATAACTTATCCAGTATGTATTTTTGTGCTCTTAAAATAATATAACAAAACGGCATGGCAAATCCCAAAAAAACAAAAATTACACTGGATACACTAGCCCGTATAGCATATATTCATGTTTTCAATGCTGCTAAATGGTTGTGTCATGCTATTACGTTCTACTATTTATATTAGTGCTAAATAATACATTAAGATGCAAATATAAATAAATGAATACATTGTGTTTTATATTAGTCAAAGGAAAAGAAAAAAAACAAAATGGATCACAAATACAGAAATTCCAAATACAGATATACAGTACATAGATACAGATTCCATAATTATACTTCTGACAAAGGCAATTAAGTGGAAGCAACAAAGTAAATTTTATAATGTTTAAAGTGGCTTTTCACAGTTGTTATAAAAACCAACAAAGCTATACAGTAGCCTAACCTCTGATTCAAACACCGTAAATGGCGGTAAAGTTTTTCTAAACTTTGCCTTATG
Source organism: Percopsis omiscomaycus (assembly GCA_027575585.1). Classification (NCBI taxonomy): domain Eukaryota; kingdom Metazoa; phylum Chordata; class Actinopteri; order Percopsiformes; family Percopsidae; genus Percopsis; species Percopsis omiscomaycus. Next base: position 3,393 of record JAODLI010074345.1, on the reverse strand, counting down.
GAATAGGTCAATAAGACAAGGATATTTAAGACATATTCAAACAAATATTTTTATACTGGCGTTTCGGTGGCTGGTTTAATTGTGAGTCTCAAACGTAGTGGAGTGTTTAAAAGTTTCTGTAAAAGTACTCACAGTCTGGTTGATGTATTTACTGTATAGCTACACTGTATAGTATCAAGTAGAATATTTTCTGGTCTTGCATATATGTATTCAAGTTTAATTTTTAAAATAATATTCACTACTATATTGGATTTCTTTAAGGCAGTGTTACGTGGGTATGCATACTCCTATGGGTACTTGGCAGTACAGTGGGTACACTTTTTTAATGGTTGAATGATTATCATCAACATTTGTAATAGGGCCTACTAACAATGATGAAAACAGTAATTTTTCAACATAATTGAAAATGCCTAATAAATAGATTGAATACACTAAAATGTATATCTGTGTGCTCCTGGAGCCATTGGCGATTCTAAAATGTATCTATCCATTTATAATTGCTGTGTAATTATGTAGTATATTTGCAGCCTTACAATTGTAATAATATTATATCATACATAAATATTATATTCATATAGTATTTCCTCATATTATTAGATGTTCTAGTGTAGGAAAACGGTTCTAGTCTGTCAAAGGGGTACTTGAAAATGAACTGATGGTACAGAGGTACAAAAAGCCTAAATGTTTGAGAACCACTGCTGTGTATATGTATCTATCTATCTATCTATCTATCGAGAGAGAGATAGAGAGAGAGAGAACCATATTTTCCAGCAGCAGGTGACACTTCCTTCTCTGTCACCCTTCAGACTAATGAGAGAGAATGAAGGTATGGTGACTCCTTTCCACTGTGGGAAACTGGTAACGGTTTGTTGTTGAAAACTGTAGTTGCATAAATCATTTGAGGTGTAGCTTTGTCAGTGATGGATGAAAGCAGCAATCCTGTTTACCTACAATTTACCTACCGGTACTTTGGATGGAAAAAATATTTGTATCGGCGAGGCCAAGGGATCTCATGTTATACTGTTTCACTGGGGCTTAATTGGGAAAGCCCATTAACATGCTGATATCCATTACTTGTTTTACCATTTTATAATAAAAATGCAGATCTATTGTCTACTGTAGAACTTGATAGGATAAAGACTGGCAACCTTTGGAATTACTCAAGATTCCAGTGATTGCTTCTTAAATGTATTGTAATCAGAACTGTGTAGGCCTACAAGTCTTAGGAATAGATAAACATACTGTATGCCTATAGTGATTCATCAAATAAACAATGGTTCAACCAACAGGCCCCAAGTCTGACACACTTTGTATACTCCCCCATTAGAGCCTAAAAGTCCCTTTTTTACTGTTAATAATAAACAATTTCATATAATGTAGCTCAAAGCTTTACATTCAGTTAAATGAAAACAAGAACAAGTTAAAACTAAATGACATGTAAAAACAATGGTAGAAAACACCAGTGCTTTAAATTCACATATGCAATTAAAAGCATTAAACAACTGGAAAATAATGAAATCCAATTAAAATAGAAAATAGAAAAAGGTATTGTTTTCACATACAGTAAATTAAAAGTCCTGCTAGTTGTATGCTTTATTAAATAAATGTGTTTTGTCATTTAAAATGTTTACTGAGCCTGCCTCTCTAATGTTTTTTTTTGGTGTTGCACAGTTTAGGAGCATAATAAATAAAAGCTGCATCCCCGATTTTCTTCTGTGTGGTGTTATGAACAGTCAACAAACTAGCAGCTGAGGACCTGAGGGCTTGTAGGGGAGCATACAGTGAGAGCAAACAATGTAGGCCAGTCATAAACCATCAAGAGCTTATTATACAAGTAAGATGACTTGAAAAATCAAGTCTAAAACATGGGAACATTCTAAAACAGGGAACCAGGAGTAATATTATCTCTCTTCCTTGTTTTGTTTTAAAGTTTAGAATTCTGGATAAGATGTAGTTTCTTAATTGATTTTTAGGGAGAGCAATGAAGAGAGTATGACAGTAGTCCAACCTACTTGAAATGAAAGCATGAATGATTTTTTCCCCATCTGGCTGGGATAATAATGGCTTTACCTTGGAAATATGTCTTGGGTTTACGAATGCTGTTTTGGTTGTTATTATGAGATGTAAAAATGCCTAGGCCTGTTACTTCAGATTTCGATTTCGACTATCAAAAGCAGCACATCACTTTAAAAGTTGTGTAATGGATTAAAACATTTAGCCTTTCTTGTATCTTACTAAAGAGATTGTATACAGTGTTTGTCTATTATCAGTCTTGATGTGATTCTTCATTAGCAGTTTTTATAATGGGACAAATAGAAGTTTAGTTTTTAATAATTTTTATGACTGATTTGGAGATTCTGCTAAAAACTTTTTTTTTAAATGCTGGGTCAGTGTTAGTTGAAGATATACTCTCAGCTATGATTTCTGTGCCAGAGATACTGTAGAAGTCAAGGTTTTCAGGGTTGCTGGCTTCTCGGGATTGTAAAGGTTGCCCGTGTTGCTATATCAGATCTAAACGTTCTAACCACTCTCGGGTCATTACCGTTTTCAAATATTGTAATTGTTTAAAAAAGTGTGTTTTTTTTCTGACAGTGCTCATGGCATTGTTGTTGGTGGCAATGCATTCTTTATAGATTCCATGGAGGGCCTCTAATCTAATCTATTTCCGTTCAGCTACTCTACTGATTTCTTAAGATCCTAGATGGAGTTATCTATCCAAGGTGATGTTTTATTGATTGATCTCTGTTTAAGTTTAAGTGGGGCAACGTGTTCCAGTATGATTATAAGGTTGAAGCAAGCATCATCCATTTCATCTACTGAACAGCTAAATTCACATGGGTGTTATTTTCCAGTGTTTTGCCAGGAGCATGTTTGAAGACACATCTGACTCATTAGTGGATCAGTTGACCTTTAACCTTCAATCAGAAAGGCACTTATATATAAGTTTACTGTTAACAAAGCAACCACTGTGATATTGTGTAAGTGTGACCGGACTTTAGACCATATGGATTCACAAGGCAACAACAAAACTGGGTAGATAAGGTTAAAAACACTAAACTATTGCCCATTAATACATGAAATGTGGAACGTGCATGTATAGAAATGTACGGGTTGCTAAAAGCTAGTAAAAATGTTTAATTCATCCCGCAAGCAAGCGCATGCTAACTAATAACTTACTGGAAACAAAAAACAAAGCGTCCATAAATGTACAACTACAAATCTGTGAGAAGAATTAATTTTGCACCGTCTTAAATCAGTGGTTTTGTGAACTGACACACACAGTGCACGCACATAAACACACACAGGGGCACACATGCCCACAAGCCTGCCTATTCCATGCTGGGGGGGGGGGGGGGGGGGGGGGGGGGGGGGGGGGGGGGGGGGGGGGGGGGG
>JAODLI010074344.1:0-13281 GCA_027575585.1 Percopsis omiscomaycus | reverse complement strand
AGGATTCAAAATTGAATATGAAGATGAAATCTGACGCATAGTTTCAGTGTTAATACTGATAAAATAATTGCTGTCTGCGGTTCCATATGGGCTGTGGCAATAATTTTGAAAAAATTAACTAGTTCATTTTTGGAACTGTGAACAGTTCAATTTTGAAGTATGAACTATGAACTGAACTAGTTGTGTGAACTGAACTTTGAACTAGTTCATGTAAAAAATTAACTTTCCCATCACTGCCCAACATGGCCGCCTGTCCCTCCACCTCACTCTACCTTTGTACTCCAACCTTCTCCACTACGTTGTACTATTTTTCTATGGAAGCCCCTTTAACACAAGGTACTGGCAGCGCTGACATAATGAGGTCATTGTGTGTATTCCTCTTAATCCTGTCTGTTGGAGGAATGTGATTATTGGGGGAGAAAGCCACACACGCACGCACGCACGCACGCACGCACACACACACACACACACACACACACCCAGCCAGCTGCTCTCAAGTTGCATTGTGTCACTGTATTGGCCAATCCCTGTCTTTGATACAGCTTCATCTGCCCTATTTGCCTGTATGCTCTGCGACACCTTTCCTGCTCATTTCTTTATACTAGGGATGTCCTGATCCAATATTAAACATCGGTATCGGGCTGATCAAGGCATTTTTTAAGGCATCGATATCGGCAACCCGATCCATATCCATATCTATTTCCGTGTTTGTCCAATTAATGTCAGTTGTGCAGATTGTAACGTTCTGTCACACATTACAGTAGGCTTGAGAAGCGATTTCAGCCGTGTAGAAATTCTTTAAATTAGAAACTTAAAGCAGCCCAACAGCTACCTACAATAGGAATCTTACTCAGACGAAAAAAGCACCGACGCAGCTTTCACTGGTGAGTGCCTTGAAAAGACGACAGAAATTTAGTCCAGACAGCGATAAGGTAAGGAAAATAATTGTATTTCTCTCTTTGGATGACCAGCCAATTTCGGTGGTAGAGAACATAGGCTTTCACCAGCTTATTGAGCCACTGTATGTCCTACCCTCTCGAGTCCCGCCACTACATTTCAGACACGGCTATACCAGAAATGTACAGTATAACAACGTTTGTGATCACCTACGAGTTTGTAGCAGCAGCTTTAATAATGTGACACAGAAGTTGTGAGCGTTCCAAAAAACTTGAATGAAACGAGCACGATGAAAACGATAATTTACCACCACGCATATCCTTCTTAACTGCCTGGACACATTGAAACTGCTCTACATTCTAAACAGGAAGTAGCGTATCTAGAGTTTTTACTTCAAAATAAAGGTTCAGATGATTAAATAATATACCAACAGTGCATTAACATTTAAATATCTAAATATTTAAGATTATATTGAATTCAATCGTAGTTACACGTATATATTACCTAATATATCTTACTATTATCAATTCAATTCAATTCAATTATTTATTAATTAAATTTTTTATTTATTTATTAACTATTATATAAACTATTTTAATTCACATTGACAGTTTGCTATCCTGTAAGAAAGTTGATCTCAGTACATTACAAAATATTGAAACAGGATGTAGATATATAAATATGGTACAGTTATAGGCCTACTATACTTACTATACTCGAAATTGGCAGCTATAAATATTGTACGGATCGGATCGGATAGGGTTACCAAAAAACTAGATGGGGACATCCCTTCTTTATACCTTACCTATGCCTGTAGTATAGCTTGCTCCACAATTACCGCATGCATGCTCATCACGGCTAACAAAAACACTTGCACATGGCAGAGGGAGTGTGCAAGAGTATATGAGAGAGTGAGAGCATACATGACAAACTACGCGTTGCGTATGTTTGCGTCAGTCAGAAAAAAAAGATGCAAACTCCAGAGGCGCTGGTCCCCGCTGGTAGCATGTGAAAACTGCCCTTTAGGCTTGTTGCTTTAGCTGACACAGCGAATAAGAAGGCACTCAGTAGAGCGCCAAGGTTGAACAAATCCTTAAACCAATTGTGTGGATGCACTGCTGTAGATTTTCACCTTGCCTTTCTCCCAATATTTATTCCTATATTGATTCCTTTGAAAACGGCCTGATTATGAGCCAAATTATATGGAAGCGTAGAAATGTCCTTCTTTTTGAAAGGAAAAAATTTGTCGATTAAAAAACCATCAGTTATATAATACAATGTAGACACATTGTTACTGTTGTAAATGACTATTGTAGCTGGAACTGGCCTTCTTTAGACTAGTTGAGAATCTGGAGCATCAGCCTTTGTGGGTTCCATTACAGGCTCAAAATGGCTAGAAACAAAGAACTCTCTTCTATTCTTGTTCTGAGGCTATTAAAACATTAAAAGATGGGTTGGGTTACCTGGCACACCCAAACCCACACCCTCCTCTCTTTGTCCTGATCCATTGTCAGCAGCATAGCTCCTCGCAGCTCACTAATGGGCGTTGAAGCCAAGCAGGTCTGGACCTGGTCAGTGCCTGGATGGGAGACCTGCTAGGAGAAATTCCAAGCACTCTGGCTGCGGTCGCATCATCCAAGTGGATGCAACACGTTGATGGGGGTTGATGGGGGTGGAGGTGGGTCCCCTACCCCTATGTGACATGTAAAGCGCTTTGGGTAGCTTGTAAGGCGCTATATTATTATTATTATTTAGAGATGCACCGGTCGACCAGCCATCAACGTGATTGGCACCCAGACTTTTTTCCCCTGTCTGTGTGATGTTTTTGATGAAGCTAATCACCAGAGTCGTGTATTCACAAGCAAAGTATTATTTCATAAATGAAGGTTGTGCAGATGTGTGTCTGAGGAGTACGTTAAGAAGTTAACCGTACTCAGTTAAAATTGGTTTTATATTAGACATTTGAACTTTGAGCATCAAGATCTTTTTGAATTCAACACTGAGAGCAAATCTATTAGAATAATATTGTTCATCTAAATGAAAAGAGTAAGCTACGTGGCTTATTTTTTAATCAATCCATCCTGTTGAAGGGACGCTGCCTTGTAAAAGTGTAAAAAGGCGATGACCGTGAGCACTGGCAGCTAAGGGACCGTAAAAAATGTGTGAGTAAAGTTAAAACTAAATATCTCTGCATCTAAATTACCTAGAGCTGTCAAATAAATTGTGAAAGCTTTACTCTGAAAACAGGGAGGGGATTGAAACCGGCCAGTCAGGCTTTTAAAAAAAACGGTAATCAGAATCAGCCCAGAAAATGCAATCGTGAATCCCTGTTGTTGTTGTTGTTAATATTATTATTAATATTATTATTATTAAAGAGAGGCTGTGCCTCTCTTTTCTGTCTCTCACTTGGCATTGTATTTGTCTGTCTCCAACACCCATTTTTCCATTTCCATTCTACTCTCTGATAGTGTTTACTGCCACAGGGCTGCGAGCTGCATCTGCCCCACAGTGCTTTTGCCATTAAAAACGTTGGCCTGGTTCTAGTCTGTTGTTGTTACTGTATGGTGACATGGTTGTAGCCTGTATACAACATGGCAGAATAATGCTCTCAAATGTTTGACCTACTTGATTGAGGCAAAGCACAGGCCAACATGGTGCTTTTTGAGGTCTCGCAAACAATGGCTCCAACAGACCATTTCCACCAAGGTTTGATAGAAAACAAATGTATTATTTCAGCTCACGCGAGCATTGCTCTAGTGATTTCCTCCTTCACCAGCAACAGTGGGCAAATAGCCATTAATTAGTACAATGCTTGCAAGGCTGTTTTAGCCAGAGGAGGTTTCATTATTATCACAATTAAGCCTCTAATCAAATGGCAGATACAGTACTGCGCTTGGTGCTCATTAGAGAATTTTATGGATTTCCGCTGCTTCCATCAAGCTTGTATGGTAGCTTAGATGGATAATTTTCAATCTCATTGGAATGGAGGACAGAGTTAGAAACAAAACAAACAAAAAACAAATAAACGAACTTAATCGCTGTCTAGCAGTTGTTGGTTTGTGTTTGTAACCAGTATGCTGTGATCTTTAATAAGATGACAAGTTAAAGTGTCCGGTAAATCACTAGTGTAGAAATGAGGAACCTGGCTATGGAATAGCTCCATATAGAAAAATGGAAGGTTTCTTGCCTTTTTAGAATAAATGAAACCTTCAGAAGTGTTTTCTCTTACCTATTTATCTTGGCTAGAACTGAATAAACAAGAAGTTCCTGACGATATTACCCTGAAATTCCCTGCTGAGAGAAGGAACAGCTATTAAAGCCAATATAAAAACATGGGGTTTTTGCAAGGTTTCAGTTTGAAATACCTTTCACAGATTTATATATATTAATAGAAATGTTGCCATGACATTGAACAGATGAAATACGATTTGACACAACCTTAACAATTACTTTTTTGTTCTTACTATACTATGTAATTACTATACAGTATATGGAAGCATAGGTCTTCATTCTTTATCCAAATAAAGGAAAAATAAAGGCCCTCCAAATAAAGATTGGCCTATACAACCAATTGATCAATATCAATCGTTCAATCAAAACAAAAGGCTAAAAACAGAAAATGATGACAGTAATCAATACCATACTCCATCCCATTTATCAATATTTACCCTCCCTATTCATCCTTCCTAATTCTGTGTGTACGAACTATGGCATTGTTCCTCCAAGTCCAGAAAACTAACCTATTTGGCTGTTTTTTTGTTTCGCCACCCCCACTGAAAACAGTATCCATCTCCGAGCTAATTTGACCCACCATTAGACTGGAAACCTGCCGCCTACTAAAGTTCCCCCAGAAGATCTGAGAATGGACATCAGCGCTCTCGTAATGATGCCTTCCACGGTCGTCTGCGCTGACTGAAAGCAATAAAAATAACTCTTAACACTGGTCTTTTTTTAATGATGTCCCTGGCTGACCGAGGTCAATGTTTTGGTTCCATCGATAATAGCATCAGCTAAGATTTATATTTTGATAGGATTTCAGCCAAGGCTCAAAATGTACTCCCTTTTATTTTACCCAGTTGAAAAACAAATTTGCTACTTTAACTGGTCATACAAATGATATTGATGTCTCATGAATAAAAACCTTATGACAGCAAAAGGTGACCTAACACCTTTGAATGTGTCTACACCCTTTAATTCAATGGCAATTGGAGGCAAACATCCTATTCTGTTCAGGTGTCATGCGTGCATATAAAATACGTAATAATACAAGTTATTTTACAATAACCTAATTCATTGCCTAATTCATAACCCTGTGAATTTTCTGATGGTGTCAAAATATTTCCCTAACTGTTGGCAAGGGCTTGAGGTTGGGTGGGGGCCAGGTTCTCAAGAGTTCTCAAGCTTAACACAGACTTGTGGCTTAGCAACAATTGAGTTTATTTTCTCTTGGTCACTAGCAAATCTGAAAGGCTTTAGCTTGACCACTGCCAAGTGCTACAGACACCCTATTAAGCGAGTTCCACTGGTGTGAGACTGCAAGAGGGCTGTATGGGATGGCTAGAGGTTTAAACCCAGTTTGATGTGTTTTCAATTAGCTCTTGAAGTACAAAGCTATGTCATGTCAAAGAGTGTCACAATCAAGGGATGTTTTGCTCTGTTGTAACTAAAATATAGACATTTCTTTAAAGCACTTTTGGGACAGGATTGTGGAACCTGCAAATGTTTCCTCATCTACACATTATACTTCTTAAAGTTATTGTTGGCTGAATGGAACAAGTTATGCTAGAAAACGGGAAACAGAGCACCATCGTAATTCAATTGGGAGTTTTAGAGAGAGAACATATTATACTGTCTGTTTGGTTTGGTTGTTAATTTTCATATAAGTGAGGTGAATGGTCTCAATTAATTATGTAGTGACCGTTGATGAGTTGATGATGGTGTGATACTGCGCCTACTAGCGATGTCGGTCGGCTTCGGGTAAGCTTAATAGAAAATAGCGCAGGTGTGCGTGGGTCGGGTCAAAAAGTGACAAAGCAGCATTCCGACTAAGTTCTAACTAACTTACAGAAACATTACGTGCAATAGCCGAGGCTTTGCGTTATAGGCTCTCTGAATTATATGCAATAGGCTAGCCTGTGATTACTAGTCCACCTTTCACTTGTCTTCCCCCCTCTCTCTCAAACACACACGCACGCACTGGAGGGTGCAGGTCCCTCATGCTCTGGCTGTCAATAATCTGCATTATACCAAACTATAACGTAGGCTACCTACATCTATCATAAATCTATCATACATCAGCACTGTATTGATATATTGATATATGATTGATAGACAGACAGAGAGAGAGAGATAGATACATACAGTATATAGATGGAGAGAGAGATAGGATTTGGAAACTAGATTTGGATCTTTGATTTGGAAACTGGACTGGACTGGAGCAGAAGACGGATGAATGCCCAAGAAGCTCTGGCAATGCTCCCCCATCAGAGAATGTGATGGGGGAGAGATCATTGACCTGTCATTTTAACCTGAGGACGAGGAATCTTCATCTGAGGACGAGGAGCCGACCTCCCAAAAAGGCCTAGGCTTCAGGGGACAGGAGAAGGCCCACCCACCTTGCCCATATCATTGCAGCATAATAAAAACACCATAAAAATGAAAGGAAAGAAATAATATTTATTTTTCTCCATTCCAAGAAATAGGTTTGAAATAAAACTGAAAAGTAATCTGTAAACTGTAAAAAAAACAGAATCAAGAAAAAAATGAATAGAACACAGATAGATCGGTTGGTACCGCAGGAACATTTCAGAATGTTCATATTTTTCGTAGTTCTAGCCAGCCAGTGAACTACAGTAACAGCATGAGAAGGCACGCTCTGTTGTCGTCAGTGCTCGGTTCAGTTTGTCATTTGCTAAGTGATGGAAAAGTTAGTTGGCCTTACTTGTAACCCACAAGTAACACAAAAGTTGCCGTAGCCTATGGGCTCAGAATCGCTGTGCAATGCACAAATTAACGGTACATATAGTAAAGCTAAGAGCACATCATCAGCATCAATCAAATCGTCCGCATTTTCTTCAATAGCAGAGGGGATTCACTCGAAATTCTGAAGGCCCCCACCCAAATCTACCCGGAGACAGCACAGGTGGAAAATCTGATTGGATAAAAACTGATTGGATAAAAACACCGCACCGGTGTGGAGCAGAAGGCTGGGAGTTGAGCCTGGCTGAGGTGAAGGCTTTCATTGCACTCCTCTTAGCCAGGGGAGTGCATAAAGGGAGGAACAGGGATGTGGAGGACTTGTGGTCAAAAGAAAAGGGTCTTCCCTTCTTCAGCACCACCATGTCAAGGAACCAGCAGGGAAATCAAGATGTTGAGGCAATACTCTGTCCGAGCCGCTACCAGAATTATCTTTCAGTTACTCAATGCACAAGGCTATGCTTGCATGGAGTGCGTTAGGGCTGGTAGCTAAATAGAAACGTACAAAGGTAAGTAGCTGAAGCCATCTTGCCCTAAAAGATGGCGATGGCGTGGTGGTCAATGCACACCACATAAATCCATGTATTTTCATAATCTAATACGTCAATGCGTCTCCCCAGCCCTAAGTTTGATAGCCCACGGCAGACTTTGCCGGCCTGAGGGCAGAAATGATTTTGAATTATTTTCGCACGAGACTCGCAACACAAACAATGTAAACTGCATAAAGGACAAGACAGAAACCACAACAAATAAATTGCCCTAGTTAGGTGCAATGCAGGCTTTTATAGGCATGCATGACACGTTCATGTTGTTGTTGGCACAGTGACAGACTGAACTGTTCACTGTTCAATTTAGTCAAAAGGACTTTGGCGTTGCTTACCATCTCAGAATGGCTTACTACACATCCACATCCCACCAGCCTTTCTGAAAGGATGTGCTACTTTTAAAGGGTGTTCAGTTAACTAGCCTCAGTGTTAGCTCCTAGCCTACTGTGAGATAGACACAACAGTACAACCGTCTCAGGAAGGAACTGCTGAGTGACACCTTTTTATATAATCACAATGTCAGAAGCAGTACAGAAGTACAATCAAACCCAAACTGCAAAGAGGCACATTAGGCTTAGATATAATACATTTTTACCTTATTTGTTGCACGTTTTGCAGAGCTGTGTAGGACAACATTTAATGATAAAATATCTTAACTTTTTGCTATTAATATTGTAATTGGTCTTACCATGACTATTGAGTTAATGAGCTTTTAAAAACAGATTCTAATATGTCAACTAATCCCTGGTTTTAACTTGGTTATAAATATTACTGACCTGCTTCAAAAAAATGCATTCAGTTGTGTTTGATTTGACATTGCTTTTAGTAAAAACCTAAATTGCAGAGGTTATCTGGTTGACTTGTGTTTTATGAGCTCTGTGCTCATTGTCTGGTTGTGCTGGCTAAATCTGGCAAACCTGGATTTGTCCTCTCTAGAGGTTATCTTGGGAGATTCATGCTGGGCGATACATGTTGCCCTCCCTGTGCGCTGAATTCATTTGATCAGCGCTTGCATTAATAATTCATTGTGAGTGAATAAAAGTGCTCAACTCTCCAGCTGTAGCCTATAGGTCTTGTCTTCCAAATTCCTCTTTCTCACCGTCTCTTTCAAACTCTTTCTCCTCAACTGTCTTGTTCAATCCATCTCTATCCCTTTTCTGTTTTATTTGGAAGCCTGTTTTTCCGGAGCCTGCACTGTACTGGATATGTTACGTTGAAGTGTTACACGACTTTGTTTGTCAAGGATTTTCGTTCCTTTCTGCCCCTTCCCATCATGCTCCACTGTACTCTGCTGGTGATACACTATACACATTACAGGTTAGCGGGCTCAATGACTCACTAGCTAACAAAATCTGGACTGTAATCAGGGCTGTCAGGTTTGTTAGCTAATTTTTCAGTTATTGCAGTGACATAATCTGTTATTTTGTGATTCCAAATCTGTGATTCAAAACATGCATTGCAAAGCCTACTTAGCCATTTGTCATGTCATTAAAAGTTCTGGAGCTAAATATAATATAATTACATAATTAAAAGGGTTTGTTGTAACTTTTAGGGTGGCAACTGATTACTTTTTTGTAATTATTTTGATTATGTGCAATTTGCAAACCTCAACAAATGTACTACATGGCTCTTACAAACTTCAACCTACTATAGAGAAAGAGAAAATCTTTAAATGCATTCATTTCTAATAAGGAATTGTTGGAAAGATACTTAAGTAAGGCCCAAAATTATATAGTAAGAGGGAAAAAACAGTCCAGTACCTGATTATTTGGATAGATACATATTTAGGTTTTCACACCTTACAGAGAGATATGCTTTAAGAATAAATTGAATTGTCTTTGAGGAATAATATGGATAAACATTCCACGCCTTGATATATATGTGTCTCTGTGTTTGCTATCTCTGAAGTCAATGTTTGTTCGGTGCATATGTTATCTTTGACAGGATACTTGGCAAGGACATTTTTGGAGCAGCGGTGCTGTATTGACTTTGCACTCCAGATGTGTTAAGGTGTGTGTATGTTCGTGTGCTCATGCACGCACACACATGCATCGCATTAATACTTATATATATATATGCAGCCATATGTGTATGTGTGCGACAATGTCTTCATTAGTCCAAGCACGAGGGTATGTGGGCGTAGCAGCTGCCAAGGGCCCGTTGCCATGGCGAAGGTCAAGCACGCCGGCCGGTATAGTGTCTTCGTCAGGGGTCATTGTCACTTTCAGGCTGATTTGCTAACACTAAAGATGCGTCGTTTGTAACCGTGGCGACCGATGTACCTGCTTATGATTTCACAGCGCCAGTTTGTAAGGTCACAACCTTGGTATTATTAGAAAGGGAATTGTTATTACATTTGTTAATTGTTACCATCTAAGCCTATCTATACTCTTTAGTTATGCTTGGCCTGTCTTATTTCGAACTCTCTTAAATCTCCCTAGACCTCTCCACCCCTCTCCGGTTAGGTTTCTGTAGAATCAGCCCTTCTCTCCCATTTAACATTTGAATACGGAGCTTAATGTGTCAGCCCCGTAGGGCTCCCACGGTCTACTGATGCGCATTAGCATAAACAGGGCGCCTTGTAAATGCTCAAAACATCTCAAAGTTCTTCTTCAAGGGCCCACGTGGAATCCATTCCTCATCCCCCATGTGACTCCGGCCCGGTGATTTGCTATCGTACACCCCCCCCCCTCTCTCCATTGTTTATTAGCTCATTTACATGTTGCACGTGGGGCTGTGACGATAACCACATCACAGCAGTGCGCAATACTACAGTCATGTGATGCCTACCGCGTTGTTGGGCTCATTACTGTCATCACCGAAACCCTTTTTTTCCCCATTAGGCTAGGCCCCATCGAATTTGAGGTCTCACCTAGCTATCGGTCATCCAGCTATTGAACTGCCCCGCCATATAGGTCTATGTCATAAATTGTTTGTTTTTTTTAAACCGGCCGAGGGATGTCTGCTTTGGCGTTTTGGAGTCGTGCTAATATGCGGAGTCGAGTCAAAGTGCAGGGCTGTTGCTATTGTAACGGTAGTGTATATTTACGACTCCAACGTGGTTACGCTATACTGCTTTAAGTGCCTACAGTTTGGTCGTATTCCGTTCTGTGTCAGGCCAGCATGCTGCACACACACACACACACACGTCTTCTCGAGTGATGCTTTTGGGACGTGTCTGTATGGTTCATGTTCAGAATCAGTTGTCACCTATCTTTTTGGGTTGTGAATAAACTGACAGCCCTTGTGTCATCGTTTCTTTCCGTCGACAACTACGACCCAAAGCGTTACAGTATGGAGTGTGCACAGCACGCTATAGGCTTTTGATCTCGTGCAACGCTTAGTCCAATGACCAAACACTCTTGGCAACATATTTGATAGGTGACACAATATTCAGCTATTTAATATGCTATTAATGAATAAATGTATTTATTTGGCATATTTCCCACCAGACATTTTGGCCGTTTTCGGCCGGACAACTTCACGCGATACTAACGTTAACGTAAAACCCTCAAGTGTCAATATGACTCCTTATATGAGTCTAACGGTGCATACATATGAGCATCCGCTTCACCCTGGCCTGCTGGAAGCTGTGCATCCGTTTCACATCTTTCCTGGGAGCAGCATAAGCAGATGCTTCTAGATAGTCCCAGTTTTACCTTCGCTGCTCCCTAGCCAGGGGAGCCAGGCTTGCTATATGTGGCTAATTAGGAGTGTGGCCAAGTTAGATTTACACCCCACCGTGTCGGCTGATGGATCTAATGTCTCTCTGCAATTTTCAGTGTGTGTCAGTAGCTGGGTTTACACGCACATTTATTCCATAAACTATTGCGATGTCAATGGGTCTGCACGGCCTTAAACTACCCCTATGTGACAGATAACCCTCCTCTGCAAATCTCGCTTGTCTAAACTAGTGTCTGGTTTGTGGACTGGACACTGATAAAGACACTGAGGGAGACCCACACTGTAACACACACACACAGAGACACTGTGTGTGCATGTCAAGACACATGGCAAAACACAAAGTCAGAAAGATAAGATACGCGCGTCACATGCTAACTGGTTTTCTGGTTTTGGTGATCCAGTCGTAACCAACTCTGAACTCTCTGAATCTCTTCTACTGAGATTATCCATGTCAGTTGTCAGCCAGTGGATTCTAAGTATGATTTGGCAGGGTCAGACCGACATATTGGGGTCGGAGGTCGTCTACACAGAGGCCGTGCAGCGAACGGAAGTTTCTTCATCCTATGCCTTGTTATTGACACTCTAGAGGTCCAGTAGGTTGGCTCCTTGAAAACGCTCTCTCAGCAATTTCCAGCTTGCTAAGTACAAGCTTATTTTATTGGTCGCCACTCAAGTCTAGGGGAAACGGGGAAACGGGTGATATACGAGTCCTGCAGCCCTGTGTTATAATTCCAGTTTGAGCTGTTCTAGAAACTTCTCCTTCTCAACTGTCTTGGCTTATGTCAAAACCTAACTTTATAATGCTTGAGGTCTTTACTCTCCCTCTCTTTTACATCCTATTTGCTTCTCTTTTCCCTATCTGTCTTGCATTGTGGAATTCCAGTCGCTGCTATCCTGCAGTGTTTGACTACACCTTAGCTGCTAGGTCCATTTTCAATGCACTCCTTGAGCATACTGATTTAGAATGCATTATGTAAAGCTGCTTGTCCACAGCGGAAGGCAGGGAGCAGTATTTTACTGCAGGAACTCTCTTCCTGATAAGATAAGTTGCAGTATATTTCCTGCTATTGTGCTGTCCAGCACAGAAACGCTCTCATCAGCAAATGCAAGGGGCCTCATGTTCTGCTGTTGGTTTCAGACTTGGGATGACCAGTTCCTATACTTACAGCTATTGAAAGTTAATAAATGAATATTGAAAAGTTATCTTATGCAGCTTTAAATCATACTCAGCTCTTTCTTTTTGATGGGATTTTTTCCCCCGGCCAGACAAGGCTGTAGTCCTCCCTCCAAGTTCCGCTGGGAAGCTGACAGTTCGTAAACAAGTGTCTTCTTGCTGACCCGAATGTGAAACCAAGTGAAACACTTTCAAGGAAAGTAAGCAAGGGTTGAAGAGAGCATACAAATTGTGTGCGTGGGTTTTAGGTTGTCTGCTCAAGAGTGTTTCACGACACCTGCCACTGAGGTCTAGAGCATCACGTCCCGGGGCTGAGTGTGCCCCGACAAGGCCCCCTGAGAGTGTGGCCCCTGGAGACTCATGTAGATCACTGCTGATTATGTAGTAGGGAATAGAGGAGAAAGAAAAAGTCTGCAT
The DNA here is from genome assembly GCA_027575585.1 of Percopsis omiscomaycus. Taxonomy (NCBI): domain Eukaryota; kingdom Metazoa; phylum Chordata; class Actinopteri; order Percopsiformes; family Percopsidae; genus Percopsis; species Percopsis omiscomaycus. The sequence continues at coordinate 588 of JAODLI010074344.1, read as the reverse complement.
TTGTGTGTCTGATTTAAAATGTATCACTTACAAAATTTGTATGCTGCTTCCTGCTTGTCCCTTTTCCATAGCCTCACACAAAAATCACAAACTACAGTACATGTGAACCACGTCAAACGCAACACACGCACTGCCATGCAAATATACACACAGCACATCTGAAAAAATGCTTTGGGAAACCTCAGCAGAAATGAATGCTGGATGACCCAGACGCGAGGAAATGCAGAGTTGCAAGAAGTTTGGGCATGGCACGTATCGCGTGACTCCTTCTTGTAATTGGCTCCAAATCATCCCTTAGCTCAGCAAATAGCTCCAATATGACACAAGAAAAAAAACCTTCTCTACGTCTTCTTTCATTACGCCTGTGTCTCCTTCTTGCAACGATAACAGCAGCCATCTCTGCACAACCATCCCTGTAGCCAGCTATTAGGTCACCGAGGTCCGGACCTCGATCATTTAAAAAAAAGCTAAAAATAAAATTCAAAGCTAAATACAACTGGATAAAAAAAATTCGGTTGAGAACTTCTCCGAGACGAGTGCATGCTTAATTCAGTTTATACTTGTGAGAGGGTGCAAGCGAAGGTGCAA
>JAODLI010074343.1:0-13281 GCA_027575585.1 Percopsis omiscomaycus | reverse complement strand
AAACAGACAGAGAGAGAGACAGAGGGAGAGAGAGAAAACAGAGAGAGACAGAGAGAGAGAGAGAGAGATAAAACAGACAGAGAGAGAGACAGAGGGAGAGAGAGAAAACAGAGAGAGACAGAGAGAGAGAGAGAGAGATAAAACAGAGAGAGAGAAGCGTGTGGGAGGACGTTTCAGCTTTCGCTCTATTTCTGGGATCGTTTGTTTGGCCTTGTTTCTGGTATCTGGATCTGTAATCACGCCCTGTAATGTGGTTGTACCATACAGTCATGTGACCTCTAGAGCAGCGGGTCACCATGCCAACGGTGGCCTGGGGCAGTGATGCAAACATGCTAAAGTACAATTACTCTGTTTTTATATATATATATTTCTAATGCGTTCATTTAGCTTTATTTATTTATATAATATTTATGCTTTACGTACAGTACATACAAACTGTTCATATGTTTTGTATTTTTGACAGCCTATAAGGTTGGTCGACTTCCAGCCGAGAGCTCCTGGGTTCAAACCCTGCCGTGCTTTTCCTGTAACCCCTACCTGCTCCTTAACACAGTACCTGTCCTCTCTGCCAGTCGCTAGCAGGGTCTGCTACAGTAATCCTAGTGCTGTAATCCTACTGGGTGTTGTCCACCATACAGAGGGGACTTTGGCTACAGCAGGCCCAGTGTCTAGGCACTGGGGGAGGCCCAGGTTTTCCTGTCGGTTGGATCACACGTCCCCGAGGACAGAGTCTCGGCTGCTTCGAGCCTCGTCAATAATTGATGGGTGCTTCCCTTTCGCGCTGGTGTCTTCGAGAACAAACACAATAATGGATTTCTATTTCACCCGATCCTCTGTTGTGCTGAATTTATATTACTCATGAAACACTTTGACGTTATATGGGATGATATGAGCTATCGTTTGTTATCGTATGACGTATGTAGATAAAAAAATACAAGTGCACAGTATAATTGTGTTTTATGTGCATGCAGCTACATCAGAGAAATGGCTGTGGGCCTGTATTGTGTGTTCTTTTGGAAAACTCCCACGCGTTATTTGTACATTCTATTAGCCCAGAGACCGCTTCATAATTGTGGAGGTGTGGGCGTGGTTTAGCTCTGATGCAGGTGGGAGGGAACGTGTGGAGGTGTGGTTCACGGGGCTGAGAGACAGGTGAGGGCAATCATTAATCACATGTCTCTCTTTGTGACTGAGAGCCTCCTCGCGGAAGCTCTCATTTAAACCTGTCTGTAGTTTGGGCAGTGTTAAGTCCCATGTGTATGTCAACTGTTGGAAAGCTATGAATTAAGCTGTGCCACGCACGGAGAAAAACCCAATGACCCGTGTGGACAGTGTGTGTGTGCCACAATAATGCTTCAGGAACTTACAGCGGAGTTATGAAGTAGTTCATCAGATATAATTGCCGATATCGCATAGCAAATATGACAAGCATAGCATCCGTTTGCTAAAAGCCAAGAAGGCAAGATACAAAGGAGCTGCCCCACCAATGCCCGGCCGGATCTCAGCTAACTAATGGATAGTGCTGTTGGTGTCACGGGATAAGGGGGCATCTGCCATTTTGCTTAAATTACACCACCTACAGGAAATGGCTTGTTTAAAAGACATCCCTCTTTCCGACAGTATGTCTTCGCTGTGCCAATGATAAACTACAACCTGGTTCAACTCACTAAAGCTAGGAGCTCTATCACATGGACCATTAGATTCCATTAGATCGTTCTCTTTGTTTCTGTATCACCTCTCCTTAGCAGTCAGAGGCCTTCGCCAGAGTCTTCTGTACCTGGTGTCCGCTATAGAAGCCTATAGTAACCTCTCGCAGGTCCCTATAGCTGCCTGTCTGAGTGACTGGACTGACATGTGTGAAGCACTATTGGGATAGCGTGCTAGCATGCATAGCATATTGCCCGCTGCATTTTAGATGAGATGTCAAACCAGAAGGCTCTATCTTAACGCAGTGTCTGCAGCACCCAGCGCCTCACTCGGAGAGAGACGCACGCACGCACGCACACACACATTAAAAGCAGTCACCAACAGCAGAGAGGTGATGGGTAATAGCCTCATACGGCTGTACGCACAGCTGTTGGCAAGGTCAAGATTCATTCATGGACACCACGCTCATTCCTCTGTATCTCTTGTCTCTTTCCATTCTGTCCCTCTCTCCCTCCTCTCTGCATGGTTGCCTTTGTGCACTGCCCCCTTCCTCTGCCATGAATATTAATGGCAGGGCTCAGGTTTTATTAAAATGAAGTGTTTATTTACCAAGCCTCGCTCTCTCCCCCTCTGCCCTCAAGTACACGGCAGAGAAAATAGGCCCGCTGTTTGTCAAACAGAATCCAGGTCACTAGAAGCTGGGGCCAACTAGATCAGGACCACGGCTTTAGAGAACCAGCCGTGGTCGCTGGAGGGAGATAAATGTAGAATGTCTGCAGTGGATCAGGGCCGCTTTCAGTGGAACATATCACTAATTAAGGATAGTGTAGAAAGGGCTAATTGAATTAGTTCTAGTCTGTAAGCCAAGAAGCTATTTTTCAGGTTTCTCTAACTGGATCTAATTATGGATGACTGACCGGTCTTTTTATGCCAACTAGGGGGAGCTTTAGCGCGCACAAAGATAACTCATTACACGGTTTGTGCTTCCTGCTTTTACATTAACATTAGCATCAACAAATGCCTGTCATTTTCCCAGTCCAGTAAAACAAAAACAAAGCAAAAATAATAATTGGACTGAATGGACATTTCATTACTATTCTAATAATATATACATTTGCCTCCTAGTTTGCTGTTCTCTGTCGGCAGAGGTTATTTAAATTTTAAGAATAAATGGTGGTTGATTTTGAGAAAGCACCCGGGTCCTTGAGGGTTCCTAGACCGTAACGCGAAGCAAACCGTAGAGGCGATCGAGTCTAAGCTTGCAAAATCAGGAGGGCTTTAACCAGACCAGAATACGGCAGACAAATGTTTTGGCTTGATGTTCTTATGCCGTATAATTTCCCTCCAAAGCATCGTCACTCGTCCTGAAGGGACCGGTAGGTTTTTGGTAAGCCGTCAAAGAGTTTTTAATCAGCTTGTACTTGGGGGAAATGGTCACATTACCATGTGAAAGGAAGGCATAGTCGTTAAAATGTACTTAATACTTCCTTAATGCCTTATCTCGGTCTGAACACCCCATTCACTACTCTGTTAATGCACAGATTATGTTTCTCACCTTGTTTCACCTATATCACAACCACTGTCTGATGGAGGGTGAGAGAGCATAATTTTAGCTCCGTGCTCCTTCCCTCTGACCCTCCTCCTACCTCCTTCACCTCCTTCCTCCCCATCGCCCTCCTACACGCTGCTCTCTGCACGCCACTTGGTAGATTTCAAGGTTTCATTTCCTTTTTTGCTGCTGTCAGCAAGCCTGTACTGGGGGCAAAACACTTGGAGAAGTGGGACATGATATTGTTATGCTCTCTCTCTCTCTCTCTCTGTCTCTCTCTCTCTATTTGTCAGTCTCCCTCTCCCTCTCTCCCTCTCTCTCTTGATGAGTCACAGGACCTACAATGTTGGACCTCCACCGGTTTCCATAGAGACCGTTCTGACAAAAGAGCGAAGGAAAGAATAAGAGAGGTATCCCATTTGCCAACAATGGCGTTTCAACGTGGAGATTAAATAATTTCCCAGCACTGAAAGTGAGGATTTCATCGTCCAAAGCGTGTTTCATCCTTATGTCATTGTTTTCTGTTGTGTTTTGTTTGGTTGCTCAGAGAACCAGAGGAGAGAGCTATATGTGTAGCTGTCAGCAGCCTAAGAGGATTACTTACTGTAGCTAGCTTCCCAAGGGCCTTAGGCGTGCATTGAACCAACACACACACACACACACACACACACACACACACACACACACACAGAGCTTAAAGGGATCGTTATGGAATTGAAGAAAATCTTTTCCAAGTTCATGTTCAGTTTCAAATTCAAAGAGATTTTGAATTGTTCCAGGATAATGATTTGAACTTAAACCAGTTTGGGCGAATAGCCACTTTGATTCACACTGTATGAATCAAACCAAATTCATAGATACACGTACATGCATAGTGACATACAGTAGGTGACCCATGGATACCTTACAATAGATAGCATATAGCTAGCCCAGTATTGTTGCCATGCATCTTTAACTAGCTGTTGTAGGAGGTCAAATGGTTCTTATGTGTTTGATCTCATAGAAGCGGGCAAGCCTTTACGTTACAGATGTTTCACTCATAAACCATTGATTTAAAAGGAACGACTCTTTTAAGTGAATCAAATGATTTGTTCAATGCCGTATACTGATTCATTATTTAAAATATCTCTCGCTTGTTAACGCTTCATTGCGTCAAGTCTGCTACGGCGTTCCTCTTTTTAAAAGGCCGCTTCTGTTTCTAGCATGATAAAATAGCCCTTTGGAGGCGGGCCGTGGGCTTATTTAGGGCCATGCCATTGGTTGGGAGAACAGACCGATTCACTCAAGTAACTCTGAACGAAACATGCTGTTTAAGTCTGAGCGTCGAGGAAGAATGTCTGTAGCGTTAAATGACAGAGTGACTCCTTCATTGGGGCATCTCGGCCGTGAGTGACTCCTTCATTGGGGCATCTCGGCCGTGAGTGACTCCTTCATTGGGGCATCTCGGCCGTGAGTGACTCGTGACTCGTGACGCTTTGGGAAGCCGGAGGTGTCACTGAACGACTTGGTGAAAGAGTCTTTAGAACTGATGCTTTCATTGAACCTGAGTGAAATGATTAGAATCTGCCCTCTCTACTGTGTGCTGTTCTGTTCTCTGAAGGGCTGTGTGCTTCTTGTCATTCTGCAGTTCCACAACGCGAGCCAGCTGTCCGCCTGGTGCCTGCATCACATCTGCACCCACTACAACAGCGTGTGCGCCAACTATCGTAAGGAGGTCAAGGTCAAGGCACCAGGTGAGATTGCTTTGCTGGAAGGTCTATCCGCATGGCCCTTAAGGGTCCCCCATCGGGGGTGGGGGGGGGAAATCTGTGTGACATCATGTCTGGATTGTAAACCAATCATCTCTGACCTACCCTTGGCAGATAGCCAAACAACTTAGGGCATGTTAAAAAGCCCGTCCAAAATGGCAGTTTGAAAATAGAAGAAGGGGCTTTTAAGATTTTAAAAAAGCGAAATACGGGAGCTGTAATGCTAATGCTAACGCTAACGCTAATGCTAACCCACTGAACGCTAGCGTGTTGATGCGTCGCAGAGAACCAGGAGTATTTCGAGAAGCACCGCTGGCCTCCTGTTTGGTACCTGAAGGAGGAGGACCACTACCAACGCGCCAAGAAGGAGCGAGAGAGAGAGGACACCATCATGAACAAGCACCAATCGCGGCGCAGGTGGTGCTTCTGGAGCACCTCCCCCGCGGTGGCCTGAGGGATTGTGGGGTCTGGAGTCCAGGGGTCTCACTGTTATGTCCAGAGGTCCAGAGGTCTGCAGGGGTTCGTTTGTGCCTCTACTCCCCCGGGGTTGTTTTGTACCTCTTCTACCGTTTCGTTTTCCCACCAACCGTTATTTCTCCCTCTCAGTCTCCGTCTCCGAGGAGAACTAGCTCAAAACGATCGTAAACAACACAGAAGTGATCCCTCACGGGGGCCACGTTAGCGTGCGCGCTCGTCAAGCAATAGCGTGCGCGCTCGTCAATCAATAGCCCCGATCATATGAACAGTGGAACCAACCGGACGTGCTCTATGTGTGCACGTGACTGTAGTCCACGTGCACAGTGCACGTGACTGTAGCCCACGTGCACACTGCATGTTCCACCATTACTTGGGATTATATTAACAATCAATAGAAGAGTTATACAGTCGCGATTCACCCAGCTACCCCTCAAATAAGAGTCTCCCATTGGACTGTGACTCCTCACCCGCCCTCACCCGCCCTCACCCCTGAGTGAGTGCATGGCCTTGGCTTCCAACCCCTCGTTGTGGTTTAAAGCACAAATCCCTCAATCTTAAACACGGTTAATGTACGTCTACTGGCCACCTTCATGTACAGTGTGCATGGCTTACAGTGTTCTGCTGGTGATGGCTCTTTACTGAGGCTGGCCCTTTCTGTTAGACGAATTTGGTTACCAGCACCCAGTAAACCGTTCTCTCACTAAACTGACACAGAGAAACTCAAACATCTTGAGTGTCCTTAAGGACTAGTTCACCGCAAAATTATGAAGCAATACAGAAATGCTATGATCTAGTTGGTCACCGTTGTTGCCACCAACAAATAACAAATAAAACTAAAGATAGGCAAATCACTTTAGGTGACAACACCTATAGATAGGGGTCAGTGCAAACACACTTTCTACATATATAAACAGATAAAGAAGATATATAAATGGTCCTCTGAGGTAAACTACTCCTTTAAATCTTTAGAGTTCATCTAGTTTGCAAGGCGTGTTTCAATAGAGTGATACTGCGTCTGTGCATAGCAACAGGCTGTAAGTAGCTACCTTCATGTAGCTTTGGCTTTCTCTCGCTACAGAAGTACTTCATCTTAACTCATGATGCCGCTTATATGGTCACATAGGACTAGTAACATAGGATTGTAGTTATTAGCTAACCGTGGTCGATGTTTTGAGGTTCGTGTCATGTACTGGACTTAGTTTTGGTTAAAAAATAAGACTATATACTGTAGTTACTTGAAGATATACAGATGAATACATACATTTATAAAAAAGAACTACACATCACGTTTGACTTTCGTTAAAAGAGGCATAACAGTATAAGAGTATGGAAATACTGATAGGAATTTAGCTGCATAATAGCCTTCAACACCAATGCAATAACTCACATCTGGGTGTGAGTTCTGTCAAATGGCGTCCAATCGAATGGTTCTGAGGTGCCAGTGTTTAGCCTGCCCCTGTAACGGGTCTTTTGAAGCCCGGTGTGAGCGTCAGGGATAAAGCCACTACCTGGTTCTCAGACACTAATCTGTTCCAGCGGAAAACACATCTCCAGGGATATACAATATTAACTTATTCACGACTGCTGCTTTTAGAGAAAAAAAAGTTTTTCTACTGTTTCAACCTCTTGTCTTTCGCTCTCTCTTCTTCTCTTCTTCTCTTCTTCCTGTGTTGTCGCGCCCGGCCTGTAGAGGCCTGCCCTGTGTTTCTGATTAGAAGGGCTTAGTAACACTAAGGATTAGATTTTCAGGGTTTAAATTGACTTGAACCTAGCGTCAACATCAACAGCTCACTAAATAACTCATTGCTGCATATGCGGATATAACATGGACTTGGGCAAAATAAAGATATATAAATGGAATTATCTTTGGCTTGATCCAATAGCAAGGCTGTCACATGGCCATATAGAGTATATCCACTATACTGTATTTGACACGCTCTGTTTTGCCCTTGTCTGTCACTAGCAAGAAACACTGTGTAATGTATTATAGAGGTGAATATATAATGAATATGTAATAATCATTTTCATTGTTAGCAGTTACATACCGTAGATTGTAACAATCACTCGGACGATTGTGTGGGCGCGGGGGGTTGTAGGTATCGTAAAATGTTCTCTGCTGTGACCAGAGAACCAGGTCACACCTGTAACCACCCGTAGCTCTGGTCCTTCCCATAACGGATAACATCCTGCTGTGTTTGTGGGTGTTTGGACTGTGGCACGCCCATCCACGTACTCACTCACATTCTGCACAATAGCAGAGATGGTGTCTGTAAAATGTAACACTAATGTACTGAAATGTATTCATGAAAACACACTGTGTCATTGTAGACACGTTCATTTTCTCTTTAATCAATGGCAGCTTGTGTGGTAATGTATATGAAATTGTTGCTTTTCGGTGGTCAGAGGCAGAAATGTGAACATTGTTCACTGTTTGACAGCGTTTAAGGCATCAGGAGCGGTGTGTCTGCCGGTGGCTTTAACCAAAGGCCACCTCCCACCATCTGAAAACCATGATCCTCTTCTTATCTTACTGAACACAAACAACTGCTTCAGATTGAACCAAACTTTGCAACGTTGCAAAACACAGACAACCTTCCTGGATAAGGGATTCAAGCGCTGCAGATTAAAATGTACCGTGTGAAGAAATATCTGGATGAAGCAATAGAATGTACGGGTCATAATTTCCCCTCCCGTCATCCGTGGGATGTGGAATGTGTAAAAGGAAACTGTTTAGAAGTCGTCGTGTGCACAGTTAGTATTACAGCCGTAATACGGAGCAAACTGCAGTGATGTGATGTTTAGTTGTGTATTACAGTGATGTTAGGTTATAATCCAACACCTCAGGTCAGATGACCAGGACTATATATCTGTCTCCCACTGGTATCACAGAGAGACTTAATACTTGAAAACAAAAACACGTTCTCTAATCAACTATACATAGTAGAGTTCTCATCTAGTTTTAACCAAAGCAAATAGTAAATAGATGTAATGTCAATGTGTACTGCATACCGTAGGATAGATTACTTCAGGGTGACTTGACTTTCGCTTCAATCGTTTAAAGTATACATCTTTTTACTGTAAACACACAAAGAAATGATTAGAAGATAAAGCAGCCATCTTGAAATGACTGAAGCGAACACGAGCCTGATAGGATTATGTGGTTGTTGTACTATTGTATAGACCACACACACACACACACACACACACACACACACACACACACGCACACATACACACACACACACACACACACACACACACACACACACACACACACACACACGCATCAGACTAAGGGTTAATGTAAGATGTTATTGGCTGCTACCATGACAACCAAGTGGCTGGTCTCCATTTGGTTTTATCTGCTGTTTAAAATGCCTTTGATCTTACTGATCAATATCACGTGGTTTATTATTTATCTACGTATTTATTTCCCAAGGGTAACAGCTGTTGAATAAATAGATTTTACGTAACGCACGTGTTGTTTGCTTGTTTGTGTCGAGGAGTGATGTGCAGAAATGCAGTAGAACTCAGGACTGGTTAGTTGTAAATTGAGTGTATGATACCAATGCTGAGTAAAACATTTTGTTCTTTAAAATTACTAAAATATAAAATGGATTTGACTTAAAATTTAAAAAAAAAAATGAAAAAGCTAGAAATTATGAAATACGTTTTTCACTCAGTATTTGTCCAACATTCAAAAATGTGTTTCCCTTAACTTCTTCTTTAACTTCTCTTGGAGGCTTGTCCATATCTATACAAGCTAGTTCTTGTCTAGTTATAAGTTATACACAGTTGGTGTCTATCTATAGGCAGGACATTCGGTTAGGGTTTATAAACCATTCCATTTCGATCCAGATCGACGTGCATTGATAAGTTTGTTGTTTTGGCAGCCATGCCTTGGACCAAAGGTCAGAGGGCACGGGGGGGTTCAAATGAGATCCTGCCATTATCAATGAGGTCAAAGTGTAGAGATGCAGTTTAGCGGCTGTGTGTGGGGTTTATTGAACATATTTGGTGGAAAAACAAAATAATATTCAATATAGCGTATGTTTTAAGGGTTTAAAATGTGACTGTTGGTCTGCTTTAGAAACAATGCTGTAATGCTGAAAGTTTCAATGGAGGCTTCATCGCAGTCATCGTCGTACTGATGTGAAAGAATTTGACGTTTTAGAATTTTGTCAAATACATGTTTGTGCATGAATGCCTGTGTGTGTGCGTGTGCGTGTGCGTGCATGTGCGTGTGAAAAATGGGGACAGCTCAAGACAGCATATACCACAGATAGTAAATCAGGGATAAAGAGATAAAGACAGACAGACCGAGACAGTTCATTGTGTAATCCCGTTACACAACATGACAACGTGTGTGTTTGCTTATAGGTAGGCCTACGTGATGCTGGGCTTGTATGTAGGATGAGGATTACATTAATACCAGTCTCTGGACAACAGCACCGTCCGGTGTTGGAGAAATAAAGATATTCACACGTATTAGAATCCAACTGTGTGATATTTGTAGTATCATTATTTTAGTGCTGTTTTCTTTAGTGCAGCGTTTATATGTTGTGTGCTGTTAGCATTTTAGACTACATATCTGTGTAGCTATGAACGGCTTTATTAAGGCCATGCGTCATGACTTCGCAAACCACCGCCTCGAGGCACATTGTAATCTAGTTAACAACCTGAAGTATATTCATCAAATATACTATCATGCGTTAAAGGATGTCTTTGAGCTCCATAAACACGAATGAAGAGTGTGACCGTGGTACATTTATGACATCATTTGGTAGATAGCCATAACGGTCAACTTAAGTCGCAAGAATTCACAGCAGGTCATGTAAGATCAAAATTGTATTCAGTTGGTGTTCTACTGCTCTCTAGCGGCACAAAAGATAATTCCAGTTCATGTGATGAATTTTCACATAAAGGAGTAATAGAATAGCTATGTGTGGTTTCAGCTCACTTTTATACAGATATACAGAATTTCCCTTACACTCTTAAGACAACTTAAAAACAATACATTTACTGATTTGTGATAAATCATGATTTAATACAAACCAAGAGGATGGATATCAAGGTCTTCATCTGAGAAGTAATCGTCACACAGACAAAACGTACGACAGAAGAATTTATTGTTCGTCTGCCATCAAATCGACCTGCACAGCCCATAATAGGTAAGACAACACCATAATACTTAGGGGCTCAGTTAACCTGGATTCCCATGGATTGAGTCTAGTCCTAGACTAAAAACTTTAAATTCAATTTCGGAAAACACTGCTGCATTCTAAGAAAAAGTGTCGTACAATTTCCAGTCATTGCAGTCCTGCTCTGGACCAAGTGCTGTAATGTCGTTATCTGTTGTGTTTCATTTTACAAACCAATGACGCTTTCATCTCTACAAACCAATCATATAAAAAGATCACTATCAGATTAAAACTAAAGAATATATTAAAAAACAACTGTTACATGAGTCATCAATCATTGACAACATTTGACCATAATAATGATAGACTTCATTTAAGGTCCTAAAAAGTCTGTTTTTTTTGCCCTGTACACTTATCAGTACAAAATAAAAAAGAAAGTATAATACAAATACGAATATTAATTAACTAATCGGCTACTAAGAATAAGATATATTGTATATAACAACAAGGCAACATATATAAGTGTAGTGCATATCATTATAATTTGCTACTAAGTAAAACATTTCGTAATAATATTAATTCATATCAATTATTTAAAATGAAAACCCCAATGGATGTCTGAACACACAATATAGTAAAATTATGAATATGTAAAACATGCTCACTTTAGGGACGCGATAATTTCTTCAGAAATGCTGAACAAACTTTCTATGTATGAAATATCACAGTTCCGTGGGACACTCATTTTAAGTAAGTAAGTTCATTAGAAAGTACCTCTAACTCAAAATCACATGATAAATATAAGACGGAATCATTTGTGACTTATGGCAGGTCAATCGTTGGATAGGGTGATGCCATCATTAAAACATAGCACGCCAGCATCTGTACTCTCGACGACGACTTTTAGGCAATTCTATCAATAATGTGATTTACGATTTATTTAATCCACTTTGACAAATGACAAATGAGCTACAGTCCGTTTTCCTCATTTCAGAGGTTTACCATCCGCTACGTAATGAAGCTGCTTCTCTTCTGTCACGCTACAAAAAACCCTCGATGTAGGATATTAAATACTAATACTCAGATATTAAACCCTGTACTATCCTTAACCTGCAACAGTGATAACACTTCATAGAAGACACGTACGCCAATATATCACTGAGCAAACAGCTTACTGATATTATAAAGTGTCTTCATAGATCTCAGCCATTATAAATATTTACTGTTCAAGAAGTAGGCTATTCCTTGAGTCACGGATAAGACCTGGATCTTATCACAACAGGTATTTCTACACGATCACAATAAAAACACACAATAAACCTATACGTAGAAGCTAAATCTACATTCCCTCCATGGTAAGGGAACAGTTGAATTTTTCCATGTTAGAAATGTAGGCTAAATGTAAATATTTAGCACCAAATATGTGTTATTAAGTGAGAATATTAACATGTTTAGTCACAAGTTGAGTCCTGCTCTGTAATGCTTATAAATGTAAGAATTATTATCAGTGCAGCAAGGGCCTGTCTCCACCAAATGCGTGTTTTGCGCTGGCAGCATCTACAGTACTTTCTATACCAATCCTTTGGCGTTTCAGCGCCAGCGACACTGAATGTCCTCAGCGCTCAGCTTCTGTTTCCGCTACGCTCGTCAATGTCACTTCTCTGTCTCGTCAACACAGTCAGCGACAAACTGATCCTGGCCGTCACTAAAGATCGTCTTAGCGAACCCTTCTAGAGTAACATTTATAGAGGCTATACTGCTGTTGCCGTTCACAACAAAGTAATGCGGAAGTGCTGGAGGACGCTTTTTTTGTAACCTAGCAACAATAAGCGCTCAAGAGAAGCGCTGCCAGCAAACGCATTTGATGGACACAGGCCCTAAAGCTGCATGAGATCATTTGGCATGTGGGCGCCCCCTTCTGGTCACAAGACTCCACTGCATATATTGTTTGAGGGGAGGCGGTAGGAAGCCCTTTCCTGTATGGGAGGTGTATGTTTCCCGCCAGCACGCCGGCGGGAAACACCAGCTGTAGCCGCTAATCCAAGGGCTCTCGTGCTACGCCGCTGGCTTCACCGCGGAGCTCAATTACAAGGTAATACCTTAGCATGAGATGTTATGTTATCATCACATTATGCTCAATTACAAGGTAATACCTTAGCATGAGATGTTATGTTATCATCACATTATGCAGCTTTTGCTAGAGAAAATATTGCCATGCACCAGCCCTGGAGCCTGGCAGATCCCAGGAGTCAGCATCCATTTCCGTCTATCTACGTATTAAAGCTCCGCTGGTGGTCAGTATAGGCTACATCCTGTGAGTGTGTGTGTCTGTGTGTGTGTGTGTGTGTGTGTGTGTGTGTCTGTGTGTGAGTGTGTGTGTCTGTGTGTGTGTGTGTGTGTGTGTGTGTGTGGAGGTGCAGAATCCCTCCTCTCTCTTCACGTCTCCCCATCGAAGGCTCCCACCAGGAGGCCGGTCCTCTCCGGCCCGTGCTACGGCTGTGTGGAGCGTACCGGGCCCGGGGAGCGTGGGGGGCTGTGGTGGCAGGGGGTGACCTTGATGTGAACGAAGAGCGAGGCTGGAGACAACCTGGAGCCGTCCAGCTTCCGCAGGCCGACGTGACGGTAACCTGTAGAGGTGAGGGGGTGAATATTACACACTGCATCATAGAGGTGAGGTGGTGAATGTTACACACTGCATCATAGAGGTGAGGTGGTGAAT
>JAODLI010074342.1:0-13282 GCA_027575585.1 Percopsis omiscomaycus | reverse complement strand
CCATTTTTTCCACATACACCCCCCCCCCCCCCCCCACACACACACAATTTTCCACATTGGCAGCAGCTATGAAATAGCATGACTACCTGGCAAAAAGATTGCCTTCAAATCTACCAATACTAACTCAGCAAATGCATCTTACTCAAGGGAAGGAAGAGAGCGGTCCAAATACAAGCTTGGAGAAACATACAGAACAGGAGTTCCTTGTCACAAGAAGCCAGAAGGTGCTGCATGAGTCACCCGTATGATGAGATGTTTGGAATGTTCGTGATTATATCTACAATCTGCTTCCTTGTGGCATTCTTGTCCCTTCCTGTGTTTTCTGGTGAGCGTTTGAGCAAAGTGCTAACTTACCTTCCTGTCTGTAGCCCAGAGGCTCTCCCTGAGCGCCAATGTCCAGGCCCAACTCTCCAGTCTACAGAGGAAGACACACAGCACTAGTCATATGAGGTCAAAAACCCCTACAGTATGCAGTATACACATTATACTGCTTACTGAAGGGGTGAGAAGGGGGACAATAATATCATCCTTCAAATCAACCAATGGCAGCATTCTAGCATGGTGCTCAGAGCCAACTTCCTAGTGGAAGGGTGTGTACCTCATTCCAGGCCATGGGCTCTGTTCTGAAGAGGGAGCTGGTGAGTTCTACAGAGAGACGTTTCTTGTAGTCCTGGGGCTTGTCCTCTGACATACGGAATAACACGGCTGCAGCGTAGGTAGCTGGGGGAACACAGATGGGAGTAAGTTATTTCCAAGACACCAACAAATGGCTTAACAGTAGAGGGGGGATACTTCAGCTGCTCAGCAGAAGACCACCGTTTCTGGTGGATGGCAGTATACAACAGGCGTGTGTACCTACCCACGCCCTCGTTGCGGCTGTGCAGCAGCTCTGTAAGTGGGGCAGTAGCTCCCTCAGCCTCAATGGCCTCAGCAGCCTCCTTGTCCTGGGCCAGCTCACACAGAACACCAGCTGCCACACGCTGGATGTTCTCAATAGGGGAATACAACAGCTGCAGACAAGACAAAGTATGATGTTAGCATGTGTGGTGTGTGCGCCCTTAATAAACCTGTACTGTTGAGCGATGGATTCAGACCCACTATAAAGGGCCTTATCTCACCTGCACAAAGAGAGGAATGGTGTTAAGCCCTCTGATGACTATTCTGTTGTGAACATCTCTGGCCAGGATGTGCAGAGCTCCTGTGCAGCCTTCCACAATCTCCTCCATACGCACTCCTTCCTAATAGCAGGAAGACACACTGTGTTAGTTAAGGTCACATTATGGGCAACACACTGGACAGCTCTATACATTCCTACCCAGGTCCTTACTTCAATGGGTGATTTTAGAAAGTATCACATTGTGGTTTTGGGAAATGAGGATACACTTAAGTGCAGTGCTCCACTAAACACTACTAATGCCGTGTCCCACCCGGTATGCGTCCATGTGCATCAAGGGTCAGCTCTTACCACAAACTGTTGCTGTGTGCCACCCATGCTGGTGCGTCTCTGTGTGTCTTGGTGTGCTCTGACCAGCAGCTGGACGAGTCTGGGGATGGCACCCTGCTCCCTCAGGGGGGCGTGGTTGGCAGGGCACAGTGCCAAGTTACGGATCAGACCTACCGTGGCCTGAGGGAGGGGCAGAGGGTTCAATTCATACAGTGTTACCATCTCAATGTTCTGAGAGATTCCTTTCTTTGGTGATGGAGAGCAAACAGAAGAAAGCATGCAATCTGACGAGAGTACCTTGATGAGTGGCCAGTGTGAGGGCGGATGCAGCAGTTTGACCACCACTGGCAGGCCATAGTGAAGCCTGACAGCGTTCTGAGCCATCTCGGCGTCCTGGTGCCGGGATGTGAGGTGGCGTAGAGCACAGATGGCTGGCTCTGTGATGTCCTCTCTGTCTCCAGCACGGAGCACTGTGCGCACCAGTGCCTCAATACCGCCCACCTGGAGATGAATGATGGTTAGATGACTGTTGTGCATTGCTGGCCATGTATAGGAGGGCCTCGATGAACAGTAAAGGATCAACAGTGCTTCTGGTTTAGCTGTGCGTGCTCACCTGGCACACCATCATCTTGTTCTTGTAGTTGTTGCACGTCAGATTTGACAGGATGCCAGCGGCACAGGTCACCACGTTGATGTCGTCGCTGCCAAGCAGCTGGACCAGGGTTCCTAGGAGCCCCTCCATGCCCTCCTACAGAGAGAACGTGAAATGGGAGCAGTCAGCAGCAGAAGACTGATGGGTGATACACTAGCAAGCTGAGCCATGTTTACCAGCGAGAGTTTGAGACACAATGGACCAAGACAATGAAGACATTAATGTGCGCTGAGGGACTCTCTCCTCACCTGTTTGGTGGCAGCATCCGACAGGTTTCTCAGAGTCCAGAGACAGTTCTGGACCAGTCTCTGACTGGGGTCTGTGAGGTGGAGTCCCAAAGCCTGCATGCCACCTGGAGACACCGCATAGCACATGGTTATTGGTTGCATATAGGGGGAGAATTCCGTTGAGGAATAATTCCACAGAAAATGTCCTTTACAATTGTAAAAGTTCTGCATTATATAAAAGCCACTAATTGGAGCTGTGCGGAGGACAGCTGCATTTCATTTCATTATCAAAAGACGTTGAAACATACCAGCTTCTACAATTGCAGGCTTGTTGCTGGAGCAGACCGACAGCACTTTGAGAACTCGGCTGGTGGTCCACAAGAGCTTCTCGTAGGTGTACGTCCTCATAATGTTGACCAGAGCCTGGGGGCCGCCACTGGCCAGGATTATCAGCTGCGGCAGGAGAGATTTAAGAAGGGGACGTTATGCATGTGAACAGCCTCATAATGTGCCACAACCCATACCAAGGGGTTGTGGCTCCAGAGGACACTACAGCTCAAATCTGGGGCTTCAACCTACAAAAGTCAAGGCTTTAAACCATGGCTAAACTGTAGATTGTTTAGCCAGTTTGTTTCCCCATTTCTCACCTTGCTCTCCTGGTTGCCGTAGGCCAGTATTTGAAGGCAGTCTGTTGTGATGGCGAGGAACTTGACGTTTGTTTTGTTCAGCAGAGCCACCATTTTCTGGAGCCCCCCTGCTAGGCGGACAGCCATCTTGGCTCCTTCCTGGTGCAGGAGCAGATTGTG
This sequence comes from Percopsis omiscomaycus, assembly GCA_027575585.1. Lineage (NCBI taxonomy): Eukaryota > Metazoa > Chordata > Actinopteri > Percopsiformes > Percopsidae > Percopsis > Percopsis omiscomaycus. Next base: position 10,153 of record JAODLI010074342.1, on the reverse strand, counting down.
GAGGGTGGTGATGGCGTAGAACAGGACAGAGTCCACTGGCGAACTGAAAAACAAACGCATAGCCTGGTCAGAAGGATAATACAGTTATTCTCTGACCTACAATGCAGAGGTAGAACCCGCCAGCAGGATGAGGGGGCCAAGATCATTTCAAGATTTTTTTGGTCTCGTCTTATTGCACTTTTTGGTGGGCCAATGATCAAAGCATGTTGAGATCTGTAATACTCCAGTAGTCCTCTTACCCCAGCATCTTAACCAGTGCTGGTATTCCTCCTGACTTGAAGATGGCCAGGAGGCCCTCTCTGTGGTGGGACAGGTTGTGGAGCGTCCCTGCGGTGCAGCGGGCCGTCTCCACATCGCTTGTGTTCTGCATGGTCCTCACGATGGCCGACACCATCTGCGGGGAGCGCATGATGGCATGGCGGGAAGCTTCCTTCTTGGACAGCTGGTGGACCATCACCGCCGCCTTGTTTACTACAACCTGGTTGTGAGCAGAGCGAGATCATTTTACAATTTCACACACACAACTAGGCAGTGTAAAAGGGAGCCTCAAAGATCACTTTCGCTTCTTTTAAGCCTTCTTCTATTCTCATTCTGATTAGTCTAGTCAAGTCAATAAGCAAGCTATTCAATGTGCAGTCGTTTGCCAATAACCACTCAGTATAGGCTAGTGCTTAGTGTACCCTGTAAGCATCCTTACAGAAAGATGCTGTAACTCCTACCTACTCACTTTTTGCTTTGGATAAGAGAGTCTGCTAAATGACATCACTGTCAAACATTTCCACAAGCCCACTAATCTGCTGTAACCAACTGTATAGTAATTAAACACGTCACAAAGGATCACATTTGTAGACAGACTGGCTTTCATTTGTTTTTTTACTTTTCACTAGCTTAAGTGGCCATACCGAGATCATGGCCAGTCACACTACTGCTGCTGCTACTAAGCAACTAGTGAATATGCCAGATAATATTTAGGCTGCTGGTAATCTCTCCAAATGCAATATGGAAATAGTCCAAGCAGCGCAAAGCAAGACAGCCCCAGCATCTGAGGTACAACGAGCCCTTTCCCCCCCTGACCTGGTCCTCGTCATTGAGCAGCTTGGTGAGTTCTGGAATGGCTCTGGTCGCCAGCTCTGCGTCGTCTTGGTAGTTGATCAGATTGACCACAGCGTGCTTGAGCATCTGCGAGGGCTCTGCCAGCCTCTGGACATTGGTGGGGTGGGCGCCGTCATACTGTGTGGAGGGGATCTGCATACCCTCCTCTAGGGTCTCCGGAAACATGGCTGCACGCACCCGCTGGGCACGCGTCATGGCATACTGACCATCTAGGTCTGCGAAGGGAGATGCACCATGTTAGATTTACATTAGAGCAATCTCCAGCAGAGCCACGTGATCCTTCATAGGGTCCTCAGCATCAGCAAGTAACAAACATTTCAAACTTGAAATATAGTTTCCCATGAGAAGCTTTGAGCAAACAGCTGGGTGAACTGGGCCCATTTCACTACCCACCTTGTACTTGTTCTTGGGAGAAGTTCTGGTTGAAGCCCTGCTCCCATTCGTACAGCACTTGGTTGTCAACATCCTCCTCCTCTGGGTTGCCCTTCCCACTGAGGGAGGGAGCCGTGGTCGTAGCCCCAGAGTGGATGCCAGAGTCAAGGTAGGACTGCTGCTGCCAGTGGCTAACTGCTGCCTTGCGGTCTGGCTCCATGGCCATGTCTAGCTCCATCAGATCAGCTGCAAACAAACACATTAGGGAAAACTGAGTTTAGAAAAGCTCACATTTAGGCTTTCAGCCATTACATCACAGTCTCACCTACAGCAATGCACACTCTGCAAGCCAAATTACAGCAACCAATATTTTCCTGAATTCTTTTAATGCTTTTAAGAAAAACCTGCAAAGGGTCGTCTACAGTTTGATTTAGAACTAGCTTGAGGTTCTCGCATGAGATCAATGGTAAATTTAAACAATTGTAATGGCTGCATAAATCTTGCCTGGGCCAGGAGACATGTCTGCCTTTTAATTCATTAACAACAGCATGTGTGTAGTGAGAAGGCAGGTATAAAAAGGTTAGCTCAAGCATGCATTTGCCTGAGAGGTTAACTCACCCTGGGAAGCCATGTTCCTTTCTCAAACCACAGCCTGCACAGCTTCCTGATCTGAAAACACAGAACACAAAAGGACAGTCAGTCCAACTGCTTTACTTGCTTCTCCATCCCCCTTCCTTCCTCCCTCCATTTCCAGCCAAACAGAGATGTGATTAGAAGACGAATGAAGACAGAGCTGGATGCAGAAACTGAAATGGAAAGGCTAGGGGGAAAGTGCCTTTGCCCATTTCTCCGCACCCCTTTTGCTCAAGCCAGATATATACACACACCATATACACAAAGCCACCATTAAGTAGAGCATCTCACAAATAGTTTGGCAAGGAACAGAGGAGGGCAGTAAGGAGCTAGAGAGACGAGGGGCGGCAGAAACATTCCAGCACCGGCTTTGAAGCAGAGACAACCCCACTCTACGGGAAAGTAAACATTGGCAATGGCAGGAGAGAGCAGGGGAGTATTATGCTTTGAGTGATGAGTGGGGAGAAACAAAAAAGGCCTTTCAGAAATATACTCCATAGGATATGGAGGAACACGTGGGTGAATAGGAAAATCCCCCACAAAATTAGACTACAATTAGTACATTCTCAGTCCATACATTCCTTGCTATTCAAAAGATTGCGAATTCACCAGAAAGCAGACTAAATCCCTTGCAACCAGTGGTCATGTTCTATTGATATTCAAAGTCTCACTGGAGAGAAATAAGGCCAGGGCTACAAAGGGCTGTGGATTAAGTGCCTTATAACAATGCTATCAGAGATTGAGTTTTCTGCATTGAATTAACAGTAAAAAAAATAAAAAATGCTGGACATAGGGACGGAATGCACAGCACTTCACATCTACTCACCATTTCAAAAACCAAAACAGAATTTGCCATTGCCTAGTATTGTTAACGGACCGTTTCTCAGAAAAGATAGTCAACATCTATAAAAATAAGCCGGTCTTACACAGCGCTCTATTGCTGGCACCGCAAGTTAAATATTTTTTACACTAGGGCTGTGCCATATACCATCAATGAAATAGCGGGACAATTCCTCCCCGTGTTAATTTGTCTTCTCACGATATTGACGATTTAGTTGACATGATCCTGTGAGCATTGGCGTTTTTACTGGAATTTACCCTACTTAATTGGTATAGTTGGAATGCAACACGGTTCACCATCAGTCAAAAATAAAAATCATTGGAAGAGCCCTGCCACAATGAGAACAGGTGTAAAAAGGCTTCCCCTGCATTTCTTTTTAAGCTGTGAAACACATGGCATGTGTGGCATTTAATTTTAACCACCAAGTACACTACAGTAATGTAAAGAAAGCAGACAATCAGGCTTACTGGGCTTGTCCTACTTTCCTCCCTTCAGTTGGAGAAGAAAATTATGAACTTATGCTAACAAAAATCCTTTATATTGTATGAGTTTTACTTGTATTTCCATTTAAACTGTTTAACGTTGTATTTATTTACTGTAAAATGACTTGTTTACAGGACAAAGCCTGGGTAGTATCAAGCCAATTGAAACAAACTCGAGACAAAAAAATATATACAACCAATAAGCACCCACAAATATTATATGTGCAATATGAGCATTGTGATAAACATTTTAGTCAGAAGCAGTCACCATCATTTAAATCACTGAGTTTCAGCAATCAAATGACTGTTCAAACGCAAATACACAGGCAGTGGTTAGCTGTTGCTTTGATTTAATCTCAATTTCTCAATCAGAGCCACATTCTCCCCCAACTCACGGAGCATCATTTAAAGAATAGTCTTGAGTCAGGCTTTAAAATTGCTGCTCTAACCACAATCGCAACAACCCACATTCACTGTTCACACGCTATCCTCCCAGCTTAGCCCAGGCCTGCCCTCGCATAACCTAGCCTGTCCTAATGGATACCATATGCTCCATACCAAGCCTGCTTACACATCAAGCATGCAATCAGAGAACAAAGGCCATGTATTTGGTCCCATTTTCTCCGGCGGAATATGTGGTCCTTTGTGAAATGTCTTGAAGTGAGTTTGGATGGCAAAAGTAAAGAAGATGGTTTACAGTGTAGAATTAAACTCATACATTCAAAGCCAGGTTTAACCAGCTGCAACATGCGTATATATGCACACCTCCATTTAGTTAACATTATCCCTCAATATGAGGCTATTGCTAAAGGTGTACCGTTTCGTTTCCCTCTCCATAGGGCTATTAATTCAAAGGCACCAGTGAGTCAGTGCATATATGCAGCTGGACGAAGGGAGCAGTATGACCACAGAAGCATAGGCTATAGCCAGTAGCTACAGTAAAATTATAGGCCTAGTGACAGTACACCCAAAGTAATAGTTTGAAAATATGGTGACTTAGATGTCATCTGCCAAAAAGTGGTGGCCAAAAACATTTTTGCATTTCTGATAAATATGGCTACAAACCATTTCTCAGAAGCCAGTTGTGAAAACCTACTTTCCTCGTAGGGAAATAGGGCAATAGTGGTTCTGAAGCTGCTTCCTGTGTCAAACTTGCTTGCTACAGTCAGATCACAATCACTCATGACAGTATAAGGCACAGCTAGCATCCAGTTACAGAGAACTACAAATAAGGTCTGAGTTGAGGACAACAATTTCAAACAAGTTAACATTTACCAACTATTTTGAAAAACTGCATTAGCTGGACTGTGGTGCAAGTACACTACTTATGCCTTAACCACCTGAGCCAAAGGGACATCAAATATTAAAAGAGACTAAATGTTGCCAAGCTATCAACGGCATATTCAGTAGGATTAGGCATTGGGCCACATAACTGAAGATCATTAGATTTAACTTTATTGTAACCCCAGACAGATTATGCCTGTTAGACACCAGTTAGACAGTCCCAACTATTACCTAGGTGAAGAAGTTGTACATGCCACGGTGAACGTAACAAAGTACCTGGAAAGGGAGCGATAGTCAACCTAGGGAATAATATCCCCACTTTCTGACCACAGCCCATTTAACTATTGTGGCTCCTTGGTGTAAATCCTTAATATCCAGGTGTGTTTATTCAAAGTGAGATTTGAAAACAGTCCAGCACAGGGAGTTAGTCAGCCAATTTACGCCACCAAGGCAAAAAGTGGGTTCAGTGATCTTGCCCAAAATTTGTGTTGTGTTGAACATGCAGGAGAACAAACCATCTCAGTGCTGGCAACCATTTCACTTCAATGACCCATGGTAGCGCAAGCTACCATGGGCTTCTGTAAAAGCAACACAATATGTAGGGTCAGCAGCTCTCTGCTAGCTGGCAACAATGCACTGAGCTCAAAGGCTGCAGCAGTTGTGTTTTGACCATAGGCAGACCATGCCTCCTATCTGAGCACACAGACAGAAGCGACTCTAAGCAGTGACTGTGCACCTTCCATATACATTTGAATTGGTTCGAAATGTCTATTGTAGTCAGTTTTTCAGGATAGCGACTCAGTTACAACAAAATGCAGTACAAGTGCACAGATGATATGGCATTTACATATTTAATCTTATTTAAATGAGAGAAAGACCAGCCATCCTGTTTAAACATCCTGATTCTATGGAATAGCAGACTTTGGGGGAATTATTAAATTGAACCTATACCATAATGACAAATTGTTTAGTTTTACAAAACTATTTCCAAACAGCTTGTACAGACAGGATTTTTAACAACCCAGGTTGTGCACAGCGATAAAGAGTATCGCTCGTTTTGCTACCAGGGCCGGGATCCAGAGAGCGAAGAGATTTTTTTAGGTCCAGCAATTCTACCATGACACATAAATATAAAACTTCTGGATCCAACATAACGCGTGTAAACAATTCTTTAGCGTGCGTGTAGGAACGGTTTGACCATCCTATTATTTAGTTAAACTTTAATTCGGGAGGTACTTTCGAAACCTTTAGGACAGTATAGAAAAGATTAATTAGTTAAAACACTAAATGTCTTGGACCAACAATAGGTCCGACTCCAGGAATGCCGCGTGGTGTTTGCTTTTGTAGTTCTACACTGGGTCGGCAGTATGTGGAGAAACGGAGAGACTTCCCTTTCCCATGGCGAGGTTGATTTTAACCATGATACAAAGAAAAAATTATATAAAATAGACCAAGGACCAAAACACTTAAAAGACCCAATCCAAAATTGCATGGGTCCGATAACGTTTCAGGCGCTGCAACACCATTCCACACATACAGCTGCTGGCTGCCCTGACTTTCCTGCTACCAGTGACTCAAATTTCACACTGGCTCCTCCTCGTCCACCCCCACCCCCCCCCAAAAGCACAGCCGCGGAGAGGAATTTGTCGGTCTTTGTTTAAAGGACAAATGGAAAAAACACGAAATACAACAATCTTACTCCAACAAAAACTTAAATATGTAGAGCAAAATGAAAGTTTGATAACATTCTATTCATGACGTAACGTTGTAAGATTAAATTAACTTTTGATTAGCTCGTCTGGAAACTTAAAACTTGAGTGCCTTCGGTTTTCTGTATTATAAACAACAATTTGATAAATGATACAATTAAACAAAGGGCTTGTTGGATTTAACTATTAATCTCGATAAGTGTCTTAACTGTTGTGATGAAGCCAACTTTAACAAGGAAAGAAAAAAAGTGAAACGCCAAACAATTCAGTAAAGTGCAAAGTGGGCAGGAGGCTAGTTGTACAGCTAACTTACCAGATGAGTGCCTGGCTGTAGTTAGCTAACCTTACCAATTCAAACAAGCGAAGACATTTTTCCCAACTCCACTTCAGGTTTCCGAAGAAAGCGGACCTTATGCTAATCTGCTTAACACGTCCACTGTCCAAATACCTTGCAATACGTTAAAACCTTATTGTTACTAAAAACCTGTTGGCGTAAGTGAATTAGACACGGTCCCACTAGGCGGTGGCTGGCTTATCCAAAATGTTGCCGTGAAACCAGCTGGTTTGTTAGCAGCAGCATCTTTGGCCGCCCCGTTCACAACAGCGGGTTTCATTCCGGCGTGAAGTCTAAATGAAAAGGAGCAGAAAGTATAGAAAGGCCATAGTTTGAATGCTGAAGCCTACCCTTGTCAAAAATCGCCAGTCCGTCCACTTGGATATTGAAGAATAAAACCAGTTTCGAGTGGAAATGCGCCGAGAAGGTTCAGCAGGGATCTCTCCTCCGCTCCCTCTATAATCAGTAATGTTTTCGGCCGGAACACGAAAGTCTGGGAATTTAAGATGGCGGGGTTTTTATATAGACCGGAGAACACCTTCACTGGTGACGTATCCTGCCGTGCAGATTAATAAAATAGACATTCACTAATATTTGGATGACGTTTTATACATTTAGAACAAATTATTTACAAGTATAATAATATTTACAATGTGATATTACAGTTATAGTTAGTTTTATTAGGTATAACTACACCAACGTAGTGGTTACGAGTATGAATACACAATTGAATGAGGTTCCGGCAGATTTAAAATGGGAAATCCGATTCCCTTACTCGGATCTTGGGTTGCCCTATAGAAATGTATCATCTTTGTGAAATGGTAATTGTCTCCCCTTTCACATTCTAATAGGTATGTCAGCCTCCAATTTAAATTGATCTAAGCAACTAGCAAAATAATTTCAATAGCATAACATCAATAGTAATAGTAGCTACAGTAAGCTATTGCTTATTTGTTTTCATGAAACCAATCACCATCATAATGGTCATTCGCTTTTCTTATATTTTTGGGAACAAGAAGCATGATCTTTATACTGCCTGAAAGGTTGTGAAGGAGACAGTAGGCCTATCAGAAATTTATTCTTCCTTTAACACCCACCGTGTACGCTCATGATTTACTGTACCTTAAGTAATACACAAGTCAAACACCCATAACATTCATAAGACTGCCAGGATGGACAGTTTACTTGTACATCGCCCTCAGTGATCAAGTCTCAACCAGACTGAAACTGTTTGAATTATAGCATGACTGATGCAATCAATTCTTTCATTCTCAATGGATTTCAGAGTTCAGTGAGTAGGCCCATTTCTGTGGTCTGACAGTTTGTCATTATCTGTGAAATCAAATGGACCAATTTATCGAAACCTTAACCATACCAAACAGGTATGACGTCCTGTCAGAAGTCTTTTAGTTTACCAGAATGGATTTATGGAAAATGTTTTGCAAAGCATTTTTGATGTGATTTAGGGCTCAGTAAATAAAGCTGACTTGATTTTACTACAATTACCATGCAGTTGAGAACATCTAGTGGGAGAAACAGATCGACATGTCCCCTGCTTTAAATTGTCCTTCAGAAAACTATGCAATTGCAAACAGTTAAAGTATGTGTCTTTGGTTCTATTGCACCTGGCCTATTGCAACATAACATATGATACATGTGAAATGTTTTAAGACACTGTCAAATGGTTGTAGACAGTGTTGTACAGGTTGTAGATAAGCTATACTGAGTAGTGGCTGAAACCTATTTCAGTTTACCTACTGTATCTCTTATTTTGTAATGGAGTTTGCAAGTAGCCTATTAAGGACCAGGCAGTGTTTAGGCATCTTGGACTGCGCTTGGACAACCCATGTCCTTTCAGCTGGGAGTTCAATACCCAGACACCCAGAGCCAGACAATTCTATTATAATTGTATTTCTAATATTTTTTAATTATAATTTCTTTAATAAAACATGCATACATTTTAAACACTGTTTATGTTTATGCTGTATATTCATATGCTGTTGATATGTGATTAAAATAAGTGGTTTATAACACTTTTGGGGGGGGTCAGGGGTCATTTACACTCTGGGAGACATGTGGGAGTCATAGACATATCACATTATTAGGCAGTTCATACGTTCATAAATATTGCCCTCCTAATTGTAACCCCAAACTGTATATAGACTAAACGAAGTGGATAATCAATCTCACATGCTCCAGCTTTTTAGCTTCTTTTTTTTTTTTACAGATGAACCATGCAGGCAAAATAATAAGAAGAGAAAAAGCCTTTTGGCAGAGTGCGGGTTTAACTGTTTTTGTCAGTGTATGTATACCCTATACACTAAAGAAGGATGTGTGCATATCTACTCTCATTATTAGAGGCAAATATAGGGGCCTCATATCCTGACTCTTTATAAGGACAAAGTCAGGATTAACACAGGCAGAAAATGTGTTTTACCCACTGTGGATCAGAACTGATCCTCTCAGCCGTGGGTTTACCATTCAAAATCTCTTAGTTTCTGGCCATGTGAGGTTAAACATCAGATTTTTTTCTGATCCTGGAAAATCTTGCTAAATCTAATCCACAGTGCTTATAAAGTGGGACTTTATCCACATGGGTGGTGACCAGAGCACACCAGAGTGACACCCCACTGCACCAATACTGCCCCATATGTTCCTGGTATGTTTGTTTCCTCTTAGTACAGCCTTCCAGAGGGACATTCATATTTACTGTAATTATGGCACCAACAATTAAGAACTTAATGACATAATTTATTGACACTTTGATGTATTGACAAATGCATAGGTCTGTATACATAAAAACACAATGTCATTTAAAAAAGAAAATATTTACAAAACCAGTGCAAAATAAATACTGATTATAAAAAGTTTGCATGAGTTAGCTGTTTCTATTGTAGCTGTGTGATGGTTAGTTATGAAATGAAGTCATTGTTAATTGGACAAGAAGATAGTTTTGAGATTAGCATTGTATTAATGCAAGAATTATTATTTATTTTTTAAAACCCAAAATCAATATACATTGTGAAATTCAGAATAATAGAAATTTTATCATATTTTATTGCTGGTGAGCTTCAGCCGACATTCAACATTTTTTGTCAGGGCTGCAAATGTAGGCTAATACATTTTACCAAATATCAACAGAATGTGTCAAAACATTTTAAATATTTAAATGGTGAAGAACATTTAGTTTTATAATTAACTGAATAATAAGCAAAGTGAGCCCAAATCTCCAATGCATTTCTGATAAATGTTTGAAACATACCAGCAGGCCTAAGCAAACTAGGGGTTGCATGCATTAATGCCCTCCTTCACACTCTCTCTCTCTCTCTCTCTCTCTCTCTCTCTCTCTCTCTCTCTCTCTCTCTCTCTCTCTCTCTCTCTCTCT
>JAODLI010074341.1:0-13284 GCA_027575585.1 Percopsis omiscomaycus | reverse complement strand
CACACACACACACACACACACACACACACACACACACACACACACACACACACACACACACACACACACAAATGCATTCTAAAAAATTATTATTTCAAGAAGTATGTAGGCTTAATGCTGTTCTGTCCTTCCTCCCTAACGTGTTAATTTATTCTGCAGCGCTACAATAATCATGGGTGTGAATCTGCATGCTAGCTGTGCTGCTATCCGGACTGGGTCATTACAGATAGTCACGCAAACCAATCCTAACCAATATTAGATGAATTCTGTGTGTTTGACACCTATTGTCGCAGTGTATGAGCTGGCATAGGTGGGAAAAAATCCTTGTTTTATTTAATTGTCTTTAACCTCTGTCCTAAGACTGCACTTTTTTTTTTTCCCTCAGAGCCTTCCCGAGAGAAGACGAGATGAAGCCGATGGAGAAGAGGAGCAGGTGGAAGAGGAGGTGGAAGAGCAGAAAAGCAGCGACGAAGGATTCATGGGAATGACTCCCCTGCTCCAGGCTCACCACGCCATGGAGAAAATGGAGGAGTTTGTACACAAGGTACAGCCCAGCCATGGCCCAATAGATTCATAACTTGCTCGAAATTTAATATTTCCTCTTTACTTTGAACATATTGAATTCCAAATTCACTTCCTATTCAGCAAAGACATAAACAAAATACCTTCTCTATTTTGCTCAACTTCAATTATGTATAAAACATACTCGGGACATTATTTATATAAAGCCCGCCTGGAAAACATTTGACTATTTCACAATGTAGCGATCAAATTGGTTATCGATGAACGCAAATTTAAGATCTGGTTATGTGCTGTAAATTGAAGATTAGATTATCTCTTAGTAAGTGTATTGTTTCTTAGTAGAGTGTAATTTGGTATTTCCCTGCTACATGGTGTGATGTATTTAATAAATCAATAGTGTTGCAAAATTGAATCCAGACCGGCTCCAGAGCCATAAAAATGCTCTTCACGTCACATTTGATAGGAGTTGGACCATTGGGGAAATAAGATGCATGTTGATTAAAATTCGATGCCGCAGTTTTTTCAAATCTAAAATGGCTGATTACTGCACTGGCTTTATCAACTTTGTACAGACATGTAGCACTACACCAGCTTGAACTGATACTCAGGCAGGCACACACACACACACACACACACACACACAAACGCAAGCATTTTTAAATTAGGGAAATTAATCACTGGGGAGAGACTGTCACCAGTGTTTATCTCTTTTTTTTTCTCTCCCTCTTCTCACCATTGACCTCTGCTTGTTTACCTTCCCTGGTTGGTGGTTGTCTAATGGGACTTTATTTACATCAGTTCACCCCAGGAGGATCAGTTTGACATACACACACACACACCCATGCCAGCCAACATGCAGTGCTTACAGTATTATTGTATGTATGTATGTGCTGGGAGATTTGTTTTTTAATTTACAGTATGTGATTCCTCTTCATTTGTTTTAGGTGTGGGAAGGCCGGTGGCGCGTTATCCCCCATGACGTGCTCCCTGATTGGCTGAAGGACAATGACTTCCTGCTTCACGGCCACAGGCCACCGATGCCGTCGTTCCGCGCCTGCTTCAAGAGCATCTTCAGAATCCACACAGAGACTGGCAACATCTGGACACACCTGCTAGGTACACACACACACACACACACACACACAGAGACACACAGACAGACCACAGTTTATCATATCACAAAATCACTTTTTTCAAAGATACTGAATGCTTATTATTTGTCCCAAATTTCTGTCACTAATTTAACAAAGTTTATTTGTTCTTACGTAAAATAGCCAATAGGCTTTTAGTACCAATATTTTAGTACCATTATTGTGTTATAGCTGAGTTGTGTAAGCACACAAATGGCTCCTTTTTTTTTCTTTCTTTTAACTCCAGAGCATTTGCTAAATTTTAGCGCCTTAGAATTTGTTGGAAAGCAGAGTCTCCTAAGCATAATTCCATTCCATTTCATTGGCAGTGGCTCCTCTTGGCCTTGTTTAAGGCAAGCCAGCATTCCTGTTGTATCTCTGTTGACAAAACTGGCAGCTTGTGACACCTTTTTACCCATTACTGTGCTCTGCTACCACCTAGTGTCGAGAACCGGGTACTGCAGCCACATGTGCGATTGGCGGTCTGGTAATGTTTGCATTAATGACTTCCTTTTTCATTCTCCATCTGTTCCCCCCTCCCCCCTCTTCAGGCTGTCTGTTCTTCCTGTGCTTGGGCCTCATGTACATGTTCAGGCCCAACATGTCGTTCGTGGCTCCGGTTCAGGAGAAGGTGGTGATTGGGATGTTCTTCCTCGGAGCCATCCTGTGTCTGTCCTTCTCCTGGCTTTTCCACACGGTCTACTGCCACTCTGAGGGTGTCTCCAGGGTTTTCTCCAAGTAAGACGCACACACAAACATGCTTTTTGCTTGCAAATTGTCAGTTAGACTCTTACTTACCCATGATGCATTTTACTAGTTCCAGTCTATTCCTCCATTTATGTAAGCGTGCTCAGCACCTGTTTTACACGGCATAGAATAACTTTTATGGTGACATCTTGTGTACTGGATAGTACACTGCTTTCTGCCCTGGAGTGATCCCCTTAAATACAGCTGACTAACTAGTCACCTGCCTTTCGACTGGAACGCAGCCTATGTGTCTGTTCTCTGTCCCAGGCTGGACTACAGCGGGATAGCCTTCCTGATCATGGGCTCCTTCGTTCCCTGGCTCTACTACTCCTTCTACTGCTCCCCGCAGCCCTGCTTCATCTACCTGATAGTGGTGTGTGTGCTGGGCCTGGCCGCCATCACAGTGTCCCAGTGTGACTTCTTTGCCACGCCACAGTACAGAGGAGTCCGAGCAGGTAGAGAGGGAGAACATTGCTTTCTGTGTATTACTGTACAGCATGTTGTGCTAGGCTCGCATGTTATGCTAGGTTGTTCTATTATGCTAGGCTCGCATGTTATGCTATAGGTTGTTCTATTATGCTAGGCTCGCATGTTATGCTAGGTTGTTCTATTATGCTGGGCTCGCATGTTATGCTATAGCTTGTTCTATTATGCTAGGCTCGCATGTTATGCTATAGGTTGTTCTATTATGCTGGGCTCGCATGTTATGCTAGGTGGTTCTATTATGCTGGGCTCGCATGTTATGCTAGGTGGTTCTATTCTGCTGGGCTCACATGTTATGCTAGGTTGTTCTATTATGCTGGGCTCGCATGTTATGCTAGGTCGTTCTATTATTAACAAAAAAACTGTTGTGTCCTCATCGTATCTGCCCCCCCTAGGTGTGTTTGTGGGTCTGGGGCTAAGCGGTGTGGTGCCGACGCTGCACTTTGTCATCAGCGAGGGTCTGATCAAGGCCACCACCATCGGCCAGATTGGCTGGCTCTTCCTCATGGCCACGCTCTACATCACAGGGGCGTGTCTGTACGCCGCACGCATCCCAGAGAGGTTCTTCCCCGGGAAGTGTGACATCTGGGTAGGTGGCTTAGACACACACACGCGCACGCACACACACACACACATAGCCACAGCAATAGCAGCTGCATCATAGCTTTTTATTTATAGATATATACTGTATATATATATATACGTTAGTGACGCTCTCTGTTTCTGTCTCTCCCCCCCCAGTTCCATTCGCACCAGTTGTTCCACATCCTGGTCGTCGCCGGTGCGTTCGTCCATTTCCACGGCGTGTCCAACCTCCAGGAGTTCCGCTACACAGCTGGGGGAGGCTGCTCGGAGAACGGCGCACTTTAACGCCCAGAGCGTGTTGAGTCAGCTCACATACAGGCACACACTAGGGGGCGACACTGATTCCAATAACGATACACTGACTAGATACACATGTGTACACAGATTCAGAATAATACATTACATACACACACACACCCACACACACACGCGCGCGCACACACACTCGCTCCCTCTGGCAGCTGAAGTGGCTAGCACAGCGCGTGGTGTGCGTAATACCCAGGATGATCTCCTAGGGGGCGCCCTTGACTGACTAACAAGGGTGTGTTGTTCTTCTCTTTATCTCCCACGGTCTGACTGCCCCCTCTCCGCCTCCTTCAAACAGAAAGTGGGAATAATCTTTCCTGAAGTTTCTGAGGGGGGCGGAAGGAAGAGGGCTTCAAAAACTGACTATGACAATGTTGGGTGTTTGTGTTTTTCTGAAGTTTAGGTAAATTAAAGGGTTTCTTGACTTAATTCGGGAGTGAAAACAAGATAAAGGGTGAGGATTGAGTTTGGAGGGTATTTTTCTTCCATAGTATAGTGGGCTGGAGGGTGTAGCCGCTTCACGGAAAGAAAGAAAAAATAACTTTTTATGTAAATAAGATTTCTACATTTTGGGTTCTAGATTTGTATTAAATATCTATGTATAAAATGGGCAAAAATAAGCAATGTTCTAAAATGATGGCAAAGATATTGCTATACATTAAATGAACAAATAAAACGTATAAATATGGATAAATGAACTAATGTGGTGACCACATTCTGCCTAAACCTGAGCTGCAGTCGACAAAAAGCAGAGTTTTCACAATCTGCTGAGGGGTGGATGCTCCTCCCTCTAACATAGTCCACCTGGATGCAACGAAACATTAATGACACACACACTGTTCACGCTGTGACGTTTAAAGTGTGGTTCCAAACCTGTGTTGAAGTTTGTAGCAGGAGTTTGTTAGACACCCTTGATTACGTTCCCATGGCAACAGTAATTGTTTTCTTTACTCTCATTTGACTCTGTGTGAACAGCAGGCCACATGTTTATCAGGCATCACAGAGTACAAGCACTGGGGCCTTGGATATTAAAGGTGCATAATTGTGTTTGCAACCAAATACAAGCCAAAGTTATGATGCGTTATGTTTTTTTTGTTTTCTTGTTACAATTGGAGGGTTGCATTGCTGTTTTTTCTTCTCTTTTTTTTTTTCTTCCAACTGCCATTTATGGAAGCTAATTTCTATCATTACCCAAATTATAAATGTCAACGATTATTTGATCATATTCATTGTTTTCCTTCATTATATAAATGAAGGCCAAACCCCTCTCTGGAAAAGAAACATGCAGGTTATATGCAATATGAGCAGGCTATACCCTTAATTCCAGTACTCTGTGACACCTGATGGGTTACAAAAAAAATTACCTTTACACAGAAGAACATGTATTATTATTTTTGGGTGTTCATTTGTTTTGTTTTCCGATGGGAATGGATTGTATTTTATTTTATCAATGCTACCTTTATCGTAACTGCCAGCTTGGATTTGACTTCTTTCTTTTTCTTTTTCTTTTCTTGTTCTCTGCTGGTTTTGAAAGTACTTCCAGAGATCTGAAAATGCTACATTGTGAAAAAAAACATCTCAAAGGTGGAGTATAAGCTGAGGTGAAATCTTCTACAGCCCACAGCTGCACTACAGAACCACCCGTGATAACCTCAATACACGTTCCTCTTTTACCTACCTTAAAGGTGTGATAAATCAAAGACACAGTGGAACCACTGTTTACTTGTATGTAATGAGGTGGGGGTTGTTTTGACTCTAGCCTTGTAAGAATATTGAATTGGATCGCTCAGTCTCAAATCTCTGAGCCATGCTCTGTTTGTAGAAAAATATAAAAATAATTTTTTGTTTTGATTTTATTTCAGCAAAATGTTTTCTTTTTTCTTCTTTATATTAATTTATTTCTCTTGGAGTGCAGTTTTAGTTGAAGCACATTGTTCTGAGAGGAGTGTTTGATTGCAATAGACCTTTATATCTGCTGTATTGTTCCATTAAAAAGTTTTTTTGACTCGATCAGCTATGTCTCAGATGTGTTTAGTATATACCTGTAGATGGTCCTATTAAGTACTAAATATAAATTAAAAAAAACACTAAGACAAGACCCTGTGAGATGTTGCGAGCTGAACGTAATCCTTCCTCTTACATGAAGTGATAAGCCAAAAGTGCTGGCTAAAGTTCAGGCGAATACAATATAGTGGCAAACCAAACTTTTATAATAATTGCACATTCATGACTTGTTATGAATGTTCCAGCAACACTGTTTGTCTTTACTATAGAATGCCTTTTCCGGGTTTTATTGACTATAAAATGCCTCTGCCTTTACAAAATATATTTCTTTACTTACTGCTTACAGAGCAGTGTGTTTTCCCTTGCAAACACAGGCTACTTTCTGAGCCACATTGTTTCTGATTATGTGCCTGTCTCTAGTAAAGGAGTTCAATAAGGTTGTTGTACAAATACTTTTTCAAATTGCCCATAGACTAACTAATTACATTTACAGCATTTAGCTGACGCTTTTATCCAAAGCGACTTACAATTAATTTAGTACATTTGTCAATAGGGGTTAGGCATCTTGCTCAAGGATGCTTACAGAAAGGCCAACTCTGGGGCCTAATTACTGTTTTGAGACACGCACATTTCATAGTATGATGTTTATTTAAAAAATAAACCTCCCTCAACATCCATCAATGAATACATCATCACCAAACATGAGGTATTTTTATTATTGCCTAAACCAACATATTCAAAAGGCTAAGGCGTGTCCGCCTAATATATACATACCATACATACATATTTCCCACCATTTAAAAGTTTGGGGTCACTTAGAAAGCACACTTTGTCCATTAAAATAACATCAAATTTATCAGAAATACAGTGTAGACCTTGTTAATGTTGCAAATGAAACTGGAAACGACTGATTTTTAATGAGATATCTACAAAAGAGTACAGAGGCCCATTTTCAGCAACAATCACACCTGTGCAGTGTTGGGGTCCTTACTCAAAAAAACGAAATGTTGGCTATTACACATTACTTGTTACTTGTGGTGAGAACAAGGCTCAATTGCAAATACCTACATAATTGTTTGATTAGTAACTCTAATGTGATAGTAACTGTAATGTGATTACTAATGCATTACATTACTCGTTACAGACAAATGTAATGTGATTACAGTAATGGTTTATTTTATAATCCCCAACACTGCTCCTGTATTCCAATGGCATGTTGTTAGCTAATCCAAGTTGATCATTTAAAAAAAGCAAACTGATCATTAGAAAACCATTTTACAATGATGCTAGCACACCTGAAAACTGTTAAATAAAGAAGCAATAAAACGGGCCTCTTTTAGTTGAGTATCTGCAGCATCAGCATGTGTGGGTTCCATTACAGGCTCAAACTGGCCAGAAACACAGAACTGTCGTCTGAAACTCATCAGTCTATTCTTGTTCTGAGAAATGAAGGCTAATCCATGCGAGAAATTGCCAAGAAACTGAAGATCTGGGACAACACTGTGTACTACTCCCTTCACAGAACAGCAAACTGGCTCCAAGGAGAATAGAAAGAGGAGCGGGAGGCCCCTGAACAAGAGGACAAGTACATTAGAGTCTCTAGTTTGAGAAACAGACGCCTCTCAGGTCCTCAACTGGCAGCTTCATTAAATAGTACCCACACAACACCAGTCTCAATGTCAACAGGGAAGAGTCAACTCCGGGATGCCTGCTTTCTCTAGGCAGTTGTAAAAAAAAAAAAAGCCTTATCTCAGACTGTCCAATAAAATGAAAGGATTAAGATGGGCAAAATTGGACAGACTAATCTAAGTTTGCGTTGTTCAGATCACAAAGAAGAACATTTGTGAGACTATTTTGATTGTAGATATCTGAAATGGGAGTTTGTCCTAGTAAGAATTCTATTGCATTTGCGTCATTTGTCCTAGAAATCGGAAATATCGTACGCAGGTACATGTGTATCGGAAATGTTATTTTTCACTAGGAAGAATTGAATTACATATATCTGCAATATATATATACAGTCTAGCTATTAAATGTTAAAATAGCCACTTATAGATAGGCCTTTTATTAGATTATTAGATAGGCCTATCTTAAATTTTGTTTTGACTAGTAGGCTACAATCAAAGTTGTAGATAGAAATACAATATCTAGTGATAGGGGGCAGGATAGTCTAGTTGTTGGACTCCCAGCCAGAAGGTCATGGGTTCAAGCCCCAAAGGTGGCCCACCTGTAAGCATCATTGAGCCTTGAGCAAGATGCCTAACCCCTACCTACTTCATGTAATAGCACCATGTAATTCATGCAAGTCGCTTTGGATAAAAGCATCTGCTAAATTACCTAATTATACATTGTAGTAATAATGTTGTGGATATCTTGACTGACTAGTGAGACTACAATTTGACAAGGAGAAATGCCATAATAGATATCTAAAATGTAGACTAATTGCAGATAGGAGTGTGTTTCTATTACATTTTTAAACGGCTTGCCATAAGCCTAAAATAATTTGTATTGCCCCTCCCCATTATCAAGTAGTCTACCGTAGATTGTTTGGGCTTTGATTCGAGCTAATTTATGTGCTAATGAAGTTAGCGTTGAACGAAGTTGGAGATCTAAAACCATTCAGCTGCACAAAATGTGATTTATAGATAGAGGAGTGGCACAAATATTTTTGCGCTTAAGTTCATTTTCTCTGAATCACAGACACACATTTCAGAAATGATCTTAGAACAAATGTAGGATGGTTTCTACACAACATTTTTTATAAATTAGGCCCCAGGACAGAGCAAGGACAACTGAGGACAAGGACAACCTTAAAGTAGATGTAGCCTAGCTGATATAGGCTACGGATGGGGATAGTGGAAAGTCTATTTCAGGCTTGACAGAGCCTCCAGACTCCCTCACTATAAGTGTCAAGCATTCATGCCAGTACTGTTCTTGATGAGCGCCACACACTCACCAACTTGTGGAGACTATGGAAAAGGATGACTTATCTGACCATCACTTTTTCCACAACTCCTAAACCTATGCATATGGTTTTTGCACCAGTGAATTCTCAGATATGCAGTTTTCTTTTAATTTTTAGACATGCCAGAGCATGATTGGGTGATATTTGGGAAACTGCATGAGGGTGATATTCATTAAAAAACAAAATTTTGGGTGAAACGCAGATTTTGTTTGAGTAAATGAACTGATTTCACACACTGCAGAACTTTGATAGTCATTTGATGAACGTAAATGACTGATGTGAGATTGTGGTGACATGGAGTCTTCTGCACGTTATCACAAATTATTTAGTTAAATTAATAGCATTTTACTCATGCGCAAATTAATGAAGCAACACGTCAACATAATTCTTTTACATTTTTATATAAAAATCTAGACCTTGTGGACACAACAGCTCACAAACAAACCCTAAATACTCAACTTCCTTTTGAAACCAGATTCACAACATAGTCCTTTTACCTAGATACAGTTTCATATACAGTATTTATATATATCTTTCAGACTTGTTTGCATTCCTGAAAAACACAGCAAAATGGGCCTGCCGAGGGACAGGAATAATCTTTACAAATGCACTGAAAGAAAAACAAAAAAACAAACAAAAAAAAAACACTCTTAAAATAATTAAAAACATGACATATTTAAAGCATTTCCAAAGGAAAAAAAAATCTCATCTTAAAGCATTATGCTGAGAATACATTCTTTTCCAGCAGAAAACAAAACCCAAAAAGAAAAACAGAGCACTTTGGTCTTTGGTCAAATTTACTAAAGAGGAGTATAAGCATTTTGATGGTTTTAAAAAGGTAGCAGTTGACATTAGCAACATGCTAACCTATTTCTAAGGCAACAACTTGCATCAGCCTTTTAACTGTACTCACAATGTATCGATGCAAATTGCAGACAAAATATTTTCTGCTGGGAGCTAATATTACTTCTGACAAGACACAAAGACTGGGCCAAGCAAGTGAAGTACAAAAATATTTACTAGTCACTGCCAAAAGAATGATGACATTTAAATGTTACATAACATCTATATTCCTCTTCTTTTTGTGTTTAAAGTGCATATCTTCATTGATATTTAGGCATACCTTAACTGCAGCGTATATAAGTGACCTGTCAGAAGCTGGGGTCAATTCATTTTCACTTCTGGTCAGTTGAAAAATGTATGATGAAACTGTCTATTGATTTTTTAGAATTTAAGAAGTTTAAAAATGTAAGAAGTAACTGATAGTTCACACATTCTACCTGAATTGTTGTAAGTTGACAACATTTGAATATACCGGTTGCACAGCAGGCCAAGTCTATTAGTTTTTAGGGATAATAAAAATAAAAAATAAAAAAAAAGACTAGATAGAAAGG
This sequence comes from Percopsis omiscomaycus, assembly GCA_027575585.1. Lineage (NCBI taxonomy): Eukaryota > Metazoa > Chordata > Actinopteri > Percopsiformes > Percopsidae > Percopsis > Percopsis omiscomaycus. The sequence continues at coordinate 3,148 of JAODLI010074341.1, read as the reverse complement.
TTCTATTTTAAATGTGGGACCGTGCGGCCATTTGATACAGCATTATTATTAAGGGATATATAAATAAACTTGGCTTGTTTTTAAATGTAAAGTACACCGAGTTGCTCTGTATATAAAAATTGATTGAACTATAGCTTAAATGCTAATATATTGAAAAACTGTTGATTGCTTGTTAACACTGTTCAATCTGTTTAACTAAGAATATGAGAGACAAATGACACTTAGTTCATATGCTTGGTCTAGGAATGTCTAGATTGCAGATGTGCTGTATGAAACTAAATATAAATGACAACGTTTGTGTGAATTATATACAATATCCAGAATAGGCTGAAATGAAAACTGAATTGACCCCTATGTTATGGAGAACCTAAACCATCACGTAGATAACTAATACTTTTCATGAACACCATTAAAACAAACTAGAAAGAAATAAAAACCTAGATAAAAACACTGAATGGGTAAATAAATAGTTTGTGAATTGCACAAAAGTAAAAATGTTGAAAGTCAAAGCATTCAGATATGTTGAGACTCGGTCCGTCAGCCCAATTCCCCAGTCTGTTACTCAACCAGTAAGCCTGTCTATAATCTAACACGCCTTTCTTGTCAGACACTGGTTCAATATACGTTAGACCTATTCAAACCAGTTTGGTCAGGGAGAAATAAAAAAAAATAATAAAAATACAGTGTTGTCAGCGTACCCACTTGACTCGGGTCTGCAACTTTATCGGCAGACACGCCCATTAAAAGCGGCCGTTTTGACGTTGGTTTACACTGGAGATTCAACATGGTGGACAGTGCAGGAAGACGTTTGGTCAGGCTATCCTAATTTTTTTTTTACTTCACAGGACTACCTTGATTTATACAGTCGTTTAATGAAAACAATGCGATGTGGAAACAGACCCGGGTCAGATAGCGTGGGTTGGCCCTTTCACACCAACGGCAAACACAGGTTGTATCATTTATCTGCTTTGCTGTGAAAGGGGCGTAACAATCTCTCCGTCACAGAGTGGGTTCATTAGTCAGTCAGTCCGTGAGTCGGTGAAGAGGATTGGCCCCCTGGCTTTGTGAGGGCTTCATCTGGTCTCTCTTCAGGATTTGATCTTCCACAGCTGAGAACAGAGAACCAACACAGAACGAAGACTTTCAGAATATACAACAGTGAGCTGTGAACTACCTTTTTTTCCCCCCCTGCATGAATATAGTCACTCAAAAACGGACGAAGACAACAAGGGATAAACTAAATAGAACTTTATACACATATTGGAAAAATAATTATGAAAAGGGGAATTGCAGCACTTTTTGTCCTGGACCTCATTTTCACATCTCTGTAGCATGTACTTAACAGACAACACAACATACATTACCCGTGACATCCCAGGACAAGTTTTGGGTGAGTCAAGAGTGAGTTAAGAGTGAGAAATCTATGGAGTCGTGACAGCAAGGATTGCCAGATCTCTAAGCTCAACTGTTTCATGAGATTTTGTTCACCATTTGACATCCGGGTCAAAACTCTCTTTTGACAGTAACAAAACCAGATGCGCATAATCTTATAATAAATAGAACTACTGATATACAGTCTGGGGTTTCATAGCAACGTATGAAGCGTGGCAGCATTTACCTTCAGGTTAAAGCCCAGCAGGTCAGATATGACTCCTGACACGGCAGACAGGATGACCACCTGGGTGATGTTGTAGAGGAGGGGGTTCATGGTCAACCCGTACAACCTGAACGGAGCATCTAGCTCCTAAAAGAGAGGGGGAAAGGGAGTTATTGGTCCGACCACAAAAGTGACTAAGGTGTTGAAGAGGTTAAGAGGAGGGCAGTGTTACCTTTAGTAGTTTGGTAGCCAATTTTAAGACGTTGTTGACAAGGGTCAACTCCTCTTTCTTGTTTGGCTTCTTCTCCATTTTCAGATACAGGTTGATCTGGGAGTGACACACAGAGCATACTTGTTGGTTGTTTTCCCATACAAAACTCTTTTACAGTGTACACAAAGCCGGTCTCAGCCTCTACTGGTAGAATGTACTGTAATTTTAAGGTTGGTTACAATTTATAATCCAAAATGTAATTTATAAAACACTACAACAACTTAATTATGCAATCTGAAGAGAAAACATACTGCTAGTAGCCACAGCGACCAGCCTTGTAGACAAAATAAAAGTATTTCGTATGAAAATTACAATGAGGTCATTAGCAGACGCTTTTATCCAAAGCGACTTACAATTACATGGAGCAGATAGGGGTTAGGCATCTTGCTCAAGGATGCTTACAGGTAGGCCAACTAAGGCTCGAACCCACGACCTTCCGGCTGGGAGTCCAACACCCAGACTACTTTACTATCCTGCCCCTGCTCAACCATCCTCAACTAACTTCCATTGAGAAACAATGGAAGTTAGTTGAGGATGGAAAGGCCAACCTGGTTGCGTTCTGCGGACGATGGGATTGCTTTTGCACCGAACGTCTGCAGGTGGAATACTTGGCTAGGAAGCTACAGGGACTTAACCAAAGCTCTCCTGCGCGTCAAAGTGTGTGTACCTGCTCGGTGAGCAGTATGGAGGTGTTGCTGTACTTCTTGCTGGTCTCGGAGCCCAGCGTGACGAACCGCAACAGGAACAGAGACAGACTGGAGCACCAGATCACCAGCTCCCAGTTGTAATGACACTCCAGGAAGGTCTCGTGCACATGCAGCAACTGGGCGAGAGAGAGACAGAGAGAGAGAGAGAGAGAGAGAGACAGACAGACAGACAGACAGAGAGAGAGACAGAGAGAGACAGACAGAGAGACAGAGAGAGAGACAGACAGAGAGAGACAGACAGACAGAGAGAGAGAGACACAGAGACAGAGACAGACAGACAGAGAGAGAGAGACACAGAGACAGAGACAGACAGAGAGAGAGACAGACAGACAGACAGACAGAGAGAGAGAGAGAGACAGAGAGACAGAGAGACAGACAGAGAGAGAGAGAGAGAGAGAGAGAAGACAGACAGACAGACAGAGAGAGAGAGAGAGACAGAGAGAGAGAGAGAGACAGACAGACAGACAGACAGAGAGAGACAGACAGACAGACAGACAGACAGACAGAGAGAGAGAGAGAGAGAGAGAGAGAGAGAGAGAGACAGACAGACAGACAGACAGACAGACAGACAGA
>JAODLI010074340.1:0-13284 GCA_027575585.1 Percopsis omiscomaycus | reverse complement strand
TGTCCCCCCCTTGATGTGCAGGTGCGAGGCATATAGTGCGAGAAAATTGTTCGATGTATCAAATTTTATGGAATAACGTTAGAAAAAAAGGGGTTTGCAGGTGGACACATGACAGAGGGTGCGGGAAAGAGTGCAGGAAAGAGTGCAGGAAAGAGAGAGCAAACAGCTTCTCAGTGCTTTGATTATAATAATGCTACATTATGTGTGTGTGTGTGTGTACTGTATGTGTATGCGTGTGGGCGCATGCATGTATGCGTGCGTGCGCATGCGAGCATGCATGTGTGAGCGCATGTGTGTGTGTGTTTTTGTGTGTCTGTGGGCATGTTTCTGTGTGTCTCTGTGTATGCGGATCAATCTGACCCGAAGACCATACGAAGGATGTAAATGTGTGGGGTATAGTAGCATGTGTGCTCAAAAAAATGTTTTTGTTTATACATGTTAATCACAGAAGATAAGGTAAGGCCATTGAGTTTCAAGTAGAAAAAATTTATACTTGTACAATTTATCTTATTGTATAAATTTTAAACGGGTCAATTTGACCCGAAGACCATACAAGGGTTAAACTGCCCATAACCCATAAAACTAAAATAACTATGCATGCAAATTATGCTCATAATACTTTTGTTAATACTAAAAATGCATAATTAAGAGTACATCAGAAAATGGGCATATGGTGATATAATGATTAGCAAATCAAGATAATCCACCTAATAAAACAATAACGTATTAAAACCTATTTTCTCACACAGGTTAAAACGTTGCAGTAATAAATATTTTTGGGAGCTGCTATATTTTGTGTGCGGAGATTCTCTCGAAAGTTGTTGACTTTGTTCTTTGTTGACTTTATTCTTTATTATTTGCAGTGCCGTAAGCATGGATTCATTACACACAGTGCTACTGATATTTTCTCACATTTGTATCCCCTCAAATATGTCTATCCAGTAACTACAGACCCCAGACACAGTGAGCTGCAGCTAACACTTAATAAGGAGCTCCTGCAATCTCTACAGGAGCAGGCTGAGCTCCCCAACCCCAGTGTGTTCCTGGCACTTCGTCTTTCTTCCCACCACAGTCTCGGCACAGAGGCTGCTTACCTGAATAAACTGAAAAATGATCTGCACAATAGCATTCAAAAGTATTGTAATATCCCGTTCATAATTTCTATATTCATTAACTCAAGACCAAATAATATTTTTTATTGCTGTGTCCATCTTATTCATATTCCATCGATTGATTATACCTTCCCTAGGCTGTCTTCTTTTAAACCTGTTTTTGTTCCCCATAGCTCTCTCTCTACCAGCAAGTCTGTGGTGGGTCTGTTGGCCCTGTACATGCTGGCTCTGAAGGCCTCCTGCGTTGACCTCAACACACTCCACTTCACTGTCAATGAGAACAGGGAAACTCTACTCACCCATCTCAAGAGGCAAATGGAACAAGAGAAGGAGCATATCACCTGTAGGTTCTTTGCTTTCGCTATGGCTTTCGCTCACTTTTCATGAAATAAATAATAACAGTGATATGTTATAATCCTATGTAGTAGTAGTAGTAGGCTTTCTGATTATTTTTTCATCTCTCTTCTGTGCAGTTAGCAAGTGTCCCCTGACCAATTATTACCAGTACTCTCAGGGGGTCCTGGCTCTTTGTGTGAGTGGTGTCAGGGTCAACCCCCATGTCAGCGGCAAGCTCATCAAGGCTATAGAACACCAGCACATCCAGCATGAATCTGGGTTTATTGGTGAGTAAATCCTTAAATTATTCTTTTATTTTATATATGTTTATTTGTTAGAAAAAAAGAAACAATGAGTAAACGAAACAACCACATTATATACTGTAGTAACACAGGCAATATGAAATAGATTTCCCACTAGTAAATGATGTATCTCTTGTTCCCCTGTCTAACTGTTCAAAAATCATTTATGATAACAATATTTTTTAACATTTCCCATTTAATTTTTCTTCTGTTTTCGTCGGTTTGTACATAATTTCATTAACATAATATAAGTTATTTTCTCTCTTTCCACTTAGCAGATACTTATTATGATTTTCTACTGTATATGCCATGGAATACCTTATATTTGGGAATATAGCTAACAGCTACTATTTCAATTGTGTTCCTATCTTAAGCTCTTTATATTGTAATTTGACCTCACATTGCTCCTCAGACACTTATGCTATGGCTGGGATGGCACTTCAGTGTTTAAAAGACACTGGCTCCCATGTGCATAATACTGCTGATCTGACCACAGCCCTAGGCCTGATCAAAGAGAGGATCCTTGCCTCTCAAAGGGCCGATGGTCACATGGGCAACGAGTTTAGCACAGGACTAGCGGTTCAGGTAAGAACCTTCACCCATAGACTGGAACATGTAAGATAGTGTTTGTATTTGTAACATCACTCGTGGCTTTATGAAGTCTTCCATTAGGTTAGTGTTGTCACAAATTTTGCTGTTAACCCTCTCAAGACTGTCTGACTGCTCCATGTGATCTCCTGTGACTGGTTGCAATGTACCCTTCTTTAAGCCTCAATCACCTCAAAGGAGCAATAACTCTCTCATTAGAAGAAATTAAATTGGCTTAAAATTAAATTGACGTTAAAGGTGCACTCCTTTTGTGTCCCAAATTGCCCTTGTGGTTGAAACCAGCATTACAAAAATGTTTGTTTGGTTTTGAAACTCAGAGTGCATGCTCTACACCTCTCTCTATAGAGTTTTTTAGGCTCATGTAGTTCACTAACTCTCACCCACTAGTGTTCTTAAAAATGAACATTAAGCTGTGGGTTTTTAGGTACTATAACGCTATAAAAATAAATAAATATTGCCTTTGTATTTGTAGAGAGAAGCCAAGCACCTGGTAGTTGGTATTAGTGCATCCTAAGTACTTCTGTATGTCTTTAACAGTCAGTGGCCCAGCAGTAGCTGGTTTCTGCCACCCTCATCCCAAGACTTACTTAACATAATCCATGTGTGCACTAGGCCTTGTTGGCAATGGGCACTGAGGTGTCAGAGTGTGCTGCACCCATGGAGGCCATGAGGAGCTCTGCCAGAAGTAACACTTACCACAACCCCATGGCTATGTCCCAAACCCTGCCTGCTCTCCAGCGGAAGACCTACCTTCAAGTCAGGACCAAGGAGTGCCGTGACGAGAATGGTAAATGTTCTCTCGGCATTTGTGATTACTAATGGAGTTTGGAGTTTATCTGTATTATCTTGCGGTTTCTTCTTTGCTTGCCTTCCTACAGATAGCCTAGTGCTGGAGCCTAGGCAGCCTGTTGTGGTCTTACCCAGCCAAAACAATGTGGCTGTACAGATAGAGGTGGTGAAATCTGGTGGAGATGTCAGTGTTTACTCTGTGAATGTGCCAAAGGGAAGCTCACTGCTGGAAGCATTACAACTTCTCAATGAAAAGGATGGGAATTTCACGTAAGTTACCTACTGAATGAGCGTTTTTATTTTGTTGGTGTAGTGTGATTTGCTGTGGTAAAATACTTTGTTCTCTCCTGTTCTGCAGGTTTAGCACAGAGTCCAGTCTGTGGGGGCCCTTCCTAAGCATGGTGAATGGAGAGCAGGCCAGGCAGAGCGATCGCAGATACTGGCACCTTTCCTCAGATGGCACTGCCCTCAGTCAGGGTAAGACACACTGACTGAACGTGATAACACCGTGGCTGGATAATACATACAGCATATATAAACAATTGTTGAACAATTGTAAATTGATGATTATTTGTTCCTTTAGGTATCCAGGATTACAAGATTGAGGCGACTCATAAAGTCACCATCACAAACAAAGGCTACTGAGGGTGACATGATAAACACTGGTTGAGGTGGAGGAGTTTTCATTCCAAGGCAAATATAACCAAGAAACATGCTTTTGTATTTTTTGAAATTTTGATGTATGAATGTATGTATGAAGTTTTCATTTATAATTTCTGTGTCGGCATTAACTGGGATGTCTTTAATGGGACTTCATTTTCTTTATTTATAGATCTACATAAATCTACATTGTATGGAGGACTAGACCCACAAATATATTTGAATTAAGTGAAAAATAAATAAATTGAAATGAATATTTTTAATCTTTATTAAAAGTATCTTATTACTTATGTATTTACATCACTGTTTTTGTTGTAGAATATTGAAAGTACAATATGTAAGCTTTGAGGTTTATCTTAAATATTTACTTGGAAAAGTATGCAATCAAATACACAAATTAGGTGTTTTATACAAAACATTTTTTACTTTCCCTCCCAAAGTGAGGTTAGTGAAGACAGCTTAATGTTAAGTCATACACCATGGCAAGACTGAGCACAGCAACAAGACACAAGGTAGTTATACTGCATCAGCAAGGTCTCTCCCAGGCAGAAATGTCAAGGCAGACATTTCTGATGTGCTGTCCAAGCTCTTTTGAAGAAACACAAAGAAACGGCAACGTTGTCGACCGTAGATGCAGTGGTCAGCCAAGGAAACTTGAGGAAAGCAGATGAAAGACACATCATGCTTACTTCCCTTCACTATTGGCAGTACCATCAGCTCGGAACTTGCAGAAAACAGTGGGACCCTGGTACACCCATCTACTGTATGGAGAAGTCTGTGAGAATGGTGTTCATGGAAGGCTTGCGGCCAAAAAGGCAGTTTGAGTGTCTATAGCAACAGTGAAGCATGGTGGAGGTACCTTGCAAGTTTGAAGCTGCATTTCTGCAAATGGATTTGGGGATTTGGTCTGAATTAATGGTCTCCTCACTGCTGATACCTACAGGCAGATACTTATCCATCATGCAATACCATCAGGGAGGCATCTGATTGGCCCCAAATTTAACATACAGCCAAAGTAATTTAAGAACCATCTTCAGCATAAAGAAGAACAAAGAGTTTTGGAAGTGATTGTATGGCTGCCAGAGCCCTGATCTCAACATCCCTTTTGAACAGTAGCCTAATGTATTTTGTGTAGCCTACTGTATATTCAGCAACTGTGCTGCAGCATGAATTCTTTCTTTATTTTATTTTTTAAATACATCCATTTTATAAAAGACACCGGGAAAGTAAAGAAGCCAAGATAAATGTGCTTTTTGACACGGGTACTATATTCCGGCCGCTAGGGGTCAGCAGTCTACATCAAAGTGGAGTCACGATGTCGACGCTCATTCCCCCCGCCCCTTCGCGGAAGGAAGCGTCACATGTCACACATTGGTGCAAGACTCTTTTTATTTGGTTCGTACCAGACTGTATAAATAAAGGTTCGTACCAGTGTCCGATACTGTCAGGTCAGAGGTGAGTTGCAGTGGAATGTCTAAAAATATATTAGTATGTACGATTGTTTCAGCATCACGTATTCTCATTCCCATGGCAGAATACCTTCAGAGAATCATTTGTGCAAAGTCAAACTCCCAACTGCAGGTTTAGCAGGTATGACTGGTTCTTGGCTTTGTTTATTTACCTTCATCTTCCTGTAAATGTATATTATAAAAAACCGGTGTATAACTGATACGATAAATGTTATGCTTGCGGTTGGATATTTAATAATGCCAGACTACACATGAAAAGGTTGGTAGAGCCGGTTGGCAATTTTAATGTCCCGTTTACATTGTGTTTAAAAGTATTTTTTAAATACTCTTTAAAAGTAAAACGTGTTATACATTACATTTCTCTGTCATCAATAGATGCGACTTCCTCTTGGCTCCTTGTGCGTCTTAAGGAGTTCCTACAACCTTTTGAAGTGTCCAGGGAATCGCAGCTTGCACAGTGCTGCTATGCGATTGGTGCAATTTCATCGCCATGGTGACAAAGGCCAGATAAGAGTGGGTATAGAGCAAGGCGAGGGGCTTGGGGTGGTGGACCTAAAGGCCTTTGACCCTTCCATGCCCTCCACAATAAGAGAGCTGCTGGAACTGGGAGACAAGGGTTTGGAATGTGCACAGAGGTAACACACACACAAACACATTTATTACTCCAATTTGTCCTCATCTTTATGTAGTCAACATTAACGACACCTAATCTTTTCACATTTATTTATTTGCCTTAATAGACGGTGAGTTCACTTCATTCCTCATGCCTTCTCCACCTATCCTAACAGAGCTGTGTCATCAGGCCAGTGTGTGGTGGAGCGGTCAGACATCAGGCTGCTGTCTCCGCTTTTGGCCCCAGAGAAGGTGGTGTGTGTAGGCATGAACTACAGAGACCACTGCCTGGAGCAGAATGCTCCCATTCCCCAGGAGCCCATCATCTTTAGCAAGTTTCCCAGCGCCATCACAGGACCGTACGATGACATCACTCTGCCACCAGAAAGCCAGGTTACTCCCAACACATTACACTTGATAGCAGCATTGTAAAATAGGAAGGAAAAACTCCAAAAAGGAATTCTGGATGCCTTATAAACCATCCAGTGCACCTTCACACCTTAGTTAAGTACCTTCTCTGTACTTAACTAAGAATTATTTAAAGAAAAGTGAAGTAATCTCTCCACCATGTAAGCGTGGAAAAAATAAGTAAATAAAATAAGAAAAAAACTTGTCTATACAGTACATCTTTTGTGTTTGAAGGAGGTAGACTGGGAGGTGGAGTTGGCCTTTGTGATTGGACGACGAGGAAAACACATCAAGGTAAGCATAAATGTGTGTATAAAGTATCTTATCTATCTATCTGTTAACCAGAGAACTTAATCTCTCTATGCTTTACAGGAAGAAGATGCCCTCTCATATGTGGCAGGCTTTACTGTGGCCAATGACGTCAGTGCACGTGATTGGCAGATGAAACGTAATGGAAAGCAGTGGTTGCTGGGAAAAACGTTCGACAGTTTCTGTCCTCTTGGCCCGGCCTTGGTAACTACTGATGCTGTGAAGGGTGAGATGAAAAACCACCTTAAATGGAACTAAATGTTTTTGTTCATTTGCACTTAATGAATGACTGTATGAAACAGCAGAAACTCTGTAAAATACAAAGATGTATTTTTCTCTTTAACCAAGTCTGTTCTGCTTCCAGATCCACACAACTTGGGCATTCGATGTCTAGTTAATGGAGACATAGTTCAGAACAGCAACACAGACCAGATGATCTTCAAGACAGAAAAAATAATTGCTTGGGTCTCAAAGTAAGTCGTTAATGTACAACTTCAAGACGGTGGTATCTTTGCACAGCACTGCCTAACAATGACAATGTGAGCACACAGTTTCACCGCAATATACTAAACCATACTGTGTTTTGTTCCGTTAGGTTTATGACCTTAACTCCGGGAGATGTATTCCTGACAGGAACCCCTCCAGGTGTGGGTGTGTTCAGAAAGCCACCCGTCTTTCTTAAGGTTATTATTTACTTGTGATTTTTTTTTTTAATTAGTCATGCAGCCATGGTTAGTATCTCACTGGTTGTGACCAGGGGGTTTTCTGTACCCAACGGAAACTGAACTTTATCCAAAATGGTGCACTCTCAGATTTATAATCTGTTACCATCACAAACATTACATGTTTTACGAAACAGTGTGCAAAAATGTGAAATGCTGCATTCTTTTCCCTTCCAGAAAGGAGATGTGGTGGAGTGTCAGATCGATCAGGTAGGATCTATAATCAACAAAGTGGTCTAACTTTGAGATCAGAGAGCACACTGCTTAATTTTCCCAATGGATTCAAGAACAAATGTTTCCTTTCTGTGCTTAGTCCAAATTCCTTATTGTAATTAAATAAAGCCAGCCCAAAATCTATCTCCTACTTATATAAATAAATGACTTTCTTCTTCTTCAATGGAACTGTAACAGTTGTTTTATTATTTTTTGTGATGTATCAAAAGCCTGGCAAATGGTGGCATTGCATATGTACACAATTGAACAATTGGTCATCACTTCTACTGTCCTACATCCCAATATCTAGTTAGCACCACCCACTTATGGCATACCGTTGCAGTAGCATAAGTCTATTGCCTTATTTATATTTATGGTATTCTTTCTATACAATGAGAAATTAAGACAAAACTTTCCATTAAAAAAAAATTAAAATTAAATATTAAAGACCCTATAACCCTATCTCAGGTGGGTATCATTTATCAACATAAAAATGATTGCTTAGCTTGGCGAGTCTTTCCTGTAAGGACTTGGCTTAGTAAAACTTTGAACATTTTGTACTATACTATGCAAGAACACAAAATCTAAATAATGACAAAATAATAAAGCATGCTTGTATGTGTACAAATGATTAGAGCAAAGAGAAACATTATCTAACTTAAACACTAGGTGGAGCTAAAGAATTGTTTTTCTACCCCAAATAAGGAACTAATAGTCATAAGTATAGGAGTATAGAGGCTTATATATGAAAAGACAATACTGTTGCCAGTGCAGTCATTTATAAATTGTCCTTGCTAAAGAAGTAACTGATTCCTCATTCGTAATCTTTATGCCATAGGTCACCCTACCTTGTACACAGTCAGCCCCTTGTGGTCTGAGTCAGCACATGCAGGGCTTAATTCAGAAGGTTGTGTGTTCTGACCATATGACTGGCTTACAGATAAAAGAATGCCCATCAGAAAAATGTTTAATTCCAACATGTACATCAGTTGAGATATACAAAAACATAAAAAAAGGACTGCAATATAAAAATTAACCAGTCCTCACAACTGTGGTCAAACCACATCTAATGGGGGCCAACATGCCCCCATCTCCTGTACACTATGTTAACACTAAGATCAACCGAAATTATTGCCCAGTCACTGAGAAATTAAAACGCAATAAACCGTATCATTCTAGAATTACAAACCCAGGCAAACGGCTCTAAAACATAAGCTTTGTTGATTGTTTTGACCTTAGAATGCAGGCTTAGTTCTCTGAGCCATATTGTTCAATTATAGCCCTGCCATTAATTGTAGAGGTACTGTGAGATGAAGCAGTGTAGTTTCTCCCTGTTGTCTGCCAGCTGGAAGAGGGGACTGACTTCCAGGAAGAGCCCCTCACTTTGCTGTTCCTCTGCAAGGACCTGAGGGCACATGAGCCAAATATAGGCAGAACACGGTTGGCCACACCCGTTCTTATAGAATGACAGTCATATAGAAAGGATCACATTATGAGGGCAATGTCAGTGTTGTGTGCTGTATACAAGAGCAGATTAATAAGACAATTAACACCTCTGTATTACAATGGGTGTAATGTAACAGGAAGGACATTATAAAAGCAAGTACTGTTAAAAACACAAACAGAATCTTTTGACTCACGCCCTGAAATAACTTTGCTTTTAGACAGACTAACTTGAAATGATTCTATTCTTTGTTTTTGTTGGGAACATAAAACTTAAAACAGGGGGGGGGGAGGAGGAGGAGGAGGAGGGGGGAGGTTTACGAACATCGGCAGGAAGAAGCAGTTGTCAATGAATATACATTTAGGTCATAGCTTGACATGAGGTTGAGTTGTGCATTGTTTCCACCTAGTGTATGTTCAGGATAACCTCCTGGTCCTTTTAAGATCGCAATATACATGTCTATGGATTGAGGTCATTATAATTTAGGCATACATTCAGAATTTGTTTGTTTGTTTGTTTGTATGTATGCATGTTTACAAATTAAACTAAAGTCAAATGTGGTCCTACTGCATTGCAACATCATGAGTCAAGCTTGCATTCCCTTTCTAGCTGGCATCATTCCTAGATGGCTTGCTGTAGTGGGGTTTCTCCAAGAAGTTAGGCTAGGGGAACTAAGCCTTGTTTAAGGAATAGGAGAGAGCCTGTCGAGAGAAACTTCCCACAAGCGACCACGTCTCTGTGCGATACCCTGTGTAAGATAGAGGTTAATGCCTCTTACCCACAGAGATAGTGACACGCACTTTAAACATCCAACTGTGATAAAATGCGTTGCAGAGGGACAACCCCTATGCAGCAGTTTAATAGACCAAGGCTCAAGATAAATGACAGCACCACGTTGAGGAATGACAAGCAGCCTGGAGCGGTTCCTGCACCATCATACCTCATCTACTGTATGTGGCTTTGGACAGGGGGAATTTCTCACCTAACATCTGACATTCAGTCAGGCTGCAGGTCAAAAGCAGAAGCTGAAAAAGTGCTGCAACTAGGAATGTATTGCTAGCAGTTAAGGGTTGGTTCATAGCCACACCTTGGGATTTCTGCACATTTTAAGTGAATTATGAGAGAAGTTTGTAGTTTTACAATTACAATTTTGTATCCAAAGCTACTTACAATTCCATGGTGCTATTACATGGAGCAGATAGGGGTTAGGCATGCTCAAGGATGCTTACAGGTAGGCCAACTCTGGGGCTCGAACCCATGACCTTCCGGCTGGGATTCCAACACCTAGACCACTAGAATATTCTGCCCCACTATTTTCTCCATAGGGGCACACACACTCACCCCCAGATCCATCAGGGTTCGCACTGCGGTACAAGCCACTTCCTCTGAGCAGCTCTCTGAGATTCAGCATAGAGGTGTAGGGAGACACAGAGACACACAGAGAAACAGTTGATGAATTACAACTTGAGGCAACAGTAATAACAAAGCCATTACTGGTGTGATCGATGGCATTTATATACAGTGCATAGTCCCTTGGGTAGTTTCTACTTGTTATTGAACACAGGTAGGTGGTGCAAGTCGGGGGGCCATTTACGGTTTGTTTTCCAGTGGCCGGACATTTACACAGCATATATCTGCATGTGGTTCCGCTCACCATAGTGATGTCCGTCTCTTTTTGCTCTGTCACATAGATGGGAGTGTATCTGTGTAACACACTCAGCCTCTGAGGGGAAAAAGCACAGTTCTCTATCTCAGAAATGGAGCCCACTCCTCCGCCTAAAAATTAGGTTATGATGCAAATTCTGCTTCTCAAGAATACAAAGTTCTCTTTGTTATAATAAATATTCATGACAGGTGGGCAAGTCAACGGGTCACAACAACACATGTACAAATTGCTTGGACTGCAACATAATGAGAGACACAGAACATTAATAAATATTCATTATGGCCTGGCACTGAATTAACAGCACAAGCCACTCAGGCACTTCCCTCAGCAATAATGTCTAGTCTACAAACTGGGCTATAAATCTTACTGAATGCCAGCCTATACTCTTTCTGAGGAATCAGCTGCTGGGCAGTGAAGGCACGCACGCACACACACACACACACACACACACACACAAGAAAATGGAGAAGAAAACAGTAACAGTAATGTATCATTTAAAAAAAAAGGGAAAACAAAAGTCACCTTCTTTTTCCACACATTATATTATTTTGGACAGGGATCTGACACGCTTTAGTTCGATGGAGTATTAGGGCCACATTGTAGGAAAAAAAAAAAACGATTTTACGACTTCATTCTTGAAATCTCAGATTATTTTTTAATTGAACAGCATGGCTCAGGGCTTTAGTTGAACAGCATGGCTCAGAGAACTAAAGTGTGTCAAATCCCTGTCCAAAATAATATAATGTGTTGAAAAAGAAGGTGACATATAATTTTTTTCCAAAATTGATACATTAAGACATTATTCTCGTAATATAACGAAATCTCCGAAAAAAGATTCTACAACGTGGCCCTAATACTCGTCGTACTTTAGCAATCGGAGCATCAAAGGCACATACACACCTGACAGAGGTGTCTGGAGGAGGTCTAGGCCCTCTGTGGCCCAACACAGCGCCCTCAGATGGCCAGCCAGCATACTGCACAGGAAGAAGAGCATCTCTGGACACTGAAGCGGCTGGCTCAGCTAGAGAAGACAAAATATAATTGTGTATTTTAGGAACAAGTTTGTGTGTGTGTTTGTCTGTGTGTGTGTGTGTGTTTGTCTGTGTGTGTGTGTGCTGGGACCTTATAGGAACGCGAGTCCTGCTCCTCACAGTCAGAGTCGCTGAGGTACGGATCATCACTGGTGGGCCAGGTCAGCGTGCTCTGCCTCTTCCACACATCACAGACAGGGGCGTCTCTGGGCACCTGGGGGGCGTCAGAACATCAACTAATGCCTATTTGGCATGTGAATAGTCACATGTGCATTAAGCTGTTTGGTGTGTGTGTGTGTGTGTGTGTGTGTGTCAGCGGTGTAGTGGTGCCTGGAGAAGTGGGTATACTCTTAATTTATATTTATGTCTCATATATTTGTTAAATTTAAAGCAGCCCGTCCAGCAAAGGATAAACGCCCTGTGTTATAAACAGTGACATGGAAGACTACTCAAACCAAAAAATGGGCCGTAGTATTTGCACGTCACTTAACCTCTGCTGCTTAACTTCAGGGAGTAACATGAGCCACAGAAGAGGTTCTGCAGACTTTGCAATCAATACTAGCCCACAGACGATTGGGTGAGACTACTTATGCATTTTCAGAGAACTATTCCTTATTCCATCCACACATAACTATTCTTTCACCCTGCAAGTAAGTAGTCTATGGGCCAGTAGTTTCTTTTGTAAACTATCTCTTGGAAAAGTAGGAAAGTATAGTTCTGATGACCAACCAATCAGAGACATTTTAGCAGTGGTGTGCAGTCCTGGGGTTTTGAAAGAAATTGAAATGTATGATATTGTCTTCCAAATAAATATTTAATAATAATATTTTCTGCAGTGATTATTTTGTTATTATTTGTAAGCTATCATTTCATTTTGATTACTCCAGAACTGTTATCTTGATTTTGTTGATTTAATGAAAAGAAATATGTTCGCATAATCTGCAGAGGCTGTGTATTGCCTCAACCGCTCGCAACCACTCTCACATCCTCACAAGTTAGCAAGCTCTGCTCCTCAAAAAGGTGGGGGGCTGGTTACCATTTTGAAGGGTGGGGCGTCCGAAGCCATATTCTTAAAAATGGTTTGGGAAAAGCACAAGGTCTCCATACGTTTGGGGAGGACAACAAAGGCGACAAAGGCGACTGCGTCACAGCCAGTGAGGGCTGAGTGGGTGTAAAAAGGCACTGATTGCTCTGCCTGCTCACTATCAGTTTTAGTAGCGAAAACTGAAAGGGGGCATACTGATACATTAGAAGTGGGTATACGCAATGCTGACTGAAAAGTACGGTTTTTCATTTAGAAGCTTTTTCCCAGGTCTTGCGTTGTTATTCACATGACTAATAAGAAAAGCTACGTGTCTCTCTGAGTCTTACCTCCTCCATGACCAGGACGCCACAGCGAACCAGACTGTCCACCGCATCCAAAGCAAAACTCTGAGAGGACTGACAGGGCTGGGGGGGAGTGGGGGGGGAAGGGAGGGAGAGAGAGAGAGAGAGAGAGAGAGAGACAGGCTGTCAGACAGTATGCAGTGAGTGGTTATGAAGTGGGAATGGGGGAGGGGGGGGGGTTAGAATAGTAAAGAGAGATGTTATTTTGGAAGAGAG
>JAODLI010074339.1:0-13288 GCA_027575585.1 Percopsis omiscomaycus | reverse complement strand
CCCCCCCCCCCCCCCCCCCCCCCCCCCCCCCCCCCCCCCAGCTCTTTTCCCCATACAAGGGCACAAGTGAGGAATGCAAAGGAAACCCCTCATCAGCTGAAGCTGGGCTACTGGCACTTTGGTGTGCAACCAAGAGATCCAGATCAGGGATTTGGTTCATCGCCAGCTAGAACCAAGTGGGCAGAAAACCTGGGCTCATATTCAGCAGAGGTCCTTGCTGGGGCCCCGGTGGAACATCGTTTTGAGAAGATGAAGAGAATTTCACCTGTTCACTTCCTGTCAAACGTTACCTATAGAGCGTGCAGATGCAGATGCGGAGTAATAGAAGTGCACAGTAGGCACGTACGGTATATCTACGGGCATCCACAATGTTGTCTGAACGCATAGTCTAATACAAATAGGGCATTTTTAAGACTCGCTTTGCAAGACAAATCGACTCCGGGCCTTATGTGATGACAACTGGGGTTTTTTGGCCTCCATCCTGTGCTGATGCGACATGTCTTGAGGTGCTACTACGGCCAAAGAAAAGTTTGCTTAAATAGTGGAGGCGAACACACTGTTGTTAGGCCGTAAGGTATTGAGGCAGAGACAGTGGATGACTAGTGGGTGCATTACATCCTGGCCCAACACGATCCATAACGCCGAACAGGCTGCACAGAGAGCAGGAGTTGCTCGCGAAAGGCACAACAACTCTGCCACCACGACATGCGTCTCTGCCAAAGGGACAACGCCCAAAGCCTACTCTTTGAGGGCGCCTCTCCTATAGGGGAGTAATAGTATGCGTTCTAGTTTTAACACTAGGCTGCTGGATAATGCGAGTCTGAGCAAATTAAACACAAACAAGCAAATATCGCGATAAATTCTAACTCCGATCACGTTTTAAACAAGAGTTTTACACTTTAACGGCGCACACCAATGTAGTGAAATACGGTTGGAACCCTCGCTTGCAAAGAATAAAGTTGTGAATCCATTGACTCCCAACCGCATTTATTGACCGCATGACGCACATATTAGTCTAGTAACGCGCTGTAGGCTACTTTCTAGCGAGCTGTAGGCTACGTTCTAGCGAGCTGTCGGGACCAGTAGGCCTACGTACCTTGTTTTTTACTTCCGCGGAAAACCCGTAGGCAGGACCTTTGTTGAAACCGGCCATCGTCGGGGAACTAGCTGGGTGCAAGAAGTCCTCCTCTAGAGCAGAAGTCCTCTGAAGTAAACTCAAGTTTCCCTTCCAGAGAAACCCGGAGTGAACTAAAATACTTCCTTTCCCCCCCTTGCTGCCGGCCACCAATCAGAAGGCTCCCACGCAGTCTGACGCTCCGTCCATCCGCGCCCGGCCCCGCCCCCTCGGCCCAGGTCGTGATTGACATAAAAAAGTCCTTATATGGAATGAAACTCCCGAATTCCCGAACGGACCCCCCGGACCCCAGCCTCATGCCAGACATCCAGCGGGCCCTGTCGACTCCGCTCGAGTCCCGGTCGACTCCGCTCGAGTCCCGGTCGGGGGAAGTAAAGTTTTAAGGAACTCCCGATGTAGACCTACGCCGCGCGCTCCGGGGGACGGGGTGACGTAACGGCGCAGCTATGGGGCCGATCTTGAGGAGGACAAGCGGATCCCAGACGATTCTCCAGCGGCTTTAACCCACTCTGGAATGTCGGGAATGTCTCCCGTTGCACTTGGAGTTAGAAAATGGCGTTAAAAAGTGGTGTAGAGTCTGTATTAGAGTTCAGCCAGGGGGAGGGGTTTGACGGGGTTTGAGCTTAACACTTCACACACTAGTCTACGCCGAATAGAGCTGATACGTGCGGGAATCATCCCGCAAGGTCACCACACACACAAGGATCCCTCCGTGTATTCAGGAACACAGCCGATAGTCAAAGTTGGGGGATCTGTTGGCACCGTGCGGTGTCTGGGTTTCCCCTGCGGGCTTTACAACACAACCAGTGGCACACACACACACACACACACAGCCTACCACCAAAAACCTCTGAGCGGGCCTTCAGTAGGCCTACTCTAGAGTGGCGTGACGACAGTAGGCCGAAATGACTCCTGTCTGCTCCCAGCCCATGGTGAGTCAGACACACAGACGAGTGTAGGCCTACATCTCAGGGTACATGGCATCACACACAGGTGTAGGCCTACATCTCAGGGTACATGAGGCAGTAGAGGACACCACACACACACACACACACAGGTGTAGGCCTACATCTCAGGATACATGACGCAGTAGAGGACACCACACACACACACAGACGGGTGTGTGATTCAGACTACGGGAGACGAGACGAGGGTAGGTCATCGCCCAGGCTGGTATCATTGCGTCATGACCCGTGTTTAGGGTGACGTGACACGCTTACGTTTCCCTCGACTAGACGTGTAACCAGCTGCTCGGCTCAGGGTGCGGTGTCCACAGCGGATACGTGCTCCCACCACACGTACTGAATTAAGAGGAACACGTCGGAAAGCAAATGGGGATTTTCAAACACAAAACACAAAAGCCTTTAAAAAAAAGTGGAAATTGAAATTGAAACCCCCAGAGGCGTAATACCCCTTATAATCACACCCTCGAAGTACCTTAGATGGACAATGTGCACCCCCTCGTGGATGTCTGAAGTAACTGCAAGCACGTGGGGGAGGTTTTACATTATTTTATTTTTCAAACAATTTAGAGATTTTGATAAACACTGAACAAATAAAGATGGCCCAGTCAGAACGGACTAGATTTACTTCAACCGTCTCATCGCCGCCTTTTATTGTGACCCTTGCTTGCATCTCTTGCTCTGCAATGTCACACATACTGCATCAGTGTAGAAAAGAAAAGAATAGAAGATTAAACGGTGCATATACCTGTGTATCATTTTTTTTAAATCAACCGTGGGAATCTGAATGTCTCACACAAAACGCAGCTCCAAGAACAGCTGTTATTTAATGTGGAAGCCCAAATCGACTATTTCACCAAGGCACATTGGTAGGGATGAATGCGTATGAAGGGATGATTACACACAGAACAGAATCTGACCATAAATAAAGTGTATATGAGCAAAGTGGGCAGTGAAAGATGAAGAGTACAAAGCAAACCCAGTAGTCGTGTATATCACACCAACGTGCGTGGCTTTCTCTCTGCCCCTCTAGGCTTCGTACTTGTGTTGTCAACGCAAATGCAGCACTCCAACGCCATCCTATGCTTCCCTTATTTGCAAACGATAAGAAAGACTGAAGTTGAAAAGGAAGGGTCGACGTGGGCGTAGAAACAAACTACGTATGTTTAAGGATCAGTTCACTACACACTCTTAAAGTCGATGAAATGACAAGTGGGCAACTTAAGTACATGTGCATACATTCACTAAGGCCATTTATCTTTCTGAAAAAAGTCTTGATGGAAGTTTCAGAAGGCAAGCGCTATATAAAAGGAATGGTACCGGCGAGTTCCAGCATTCAGAAGTTTTCTTAAATTGTCATAAAGTGCAGTTTTGCATCAGAAGCGTCTATTCGACTTTCCAGTGATCTGATTTGGAATTCAATATTATTGGATGCCAATGTTTTTATAAAACTGACTAATCTGGAAGAAAACCTTGATTAGCACCATGCTTTAAAGTGGACCGAACACATCCGTAAGCAGGTCGTTTGTTATGCCCTTGAGAAACACGGTGCGAGCCACGTGTGCAAGAGAGAGAGAGAGAGAGAGAGGAAACAGCGAAAGAGAAGCAGGATGAAAGGTAGGATTATGGAATGGCAGAGTGTGATGCAAACAGGGACGACGGGGGGGCAAAGAAAGGAAAAAAAACTCC
The DNA here is from genome assembly GCA_027575585.1 of Percopsis omiscomaycus. NCBI lineage: Eukaryota > Metazoa > Chordata > Actinopteri > Percopsiformes > Percopsidae > Percopsis > Percopsis omiscomaycus. The sequence goes on along the minus strand of JAODLI010074339.1, from coordinate 9,502 downwards.
ACATTTCTGAACGACAGTTTTCATAAACCTCCCACAAAATAAACGGGTCAAAATAAATAAGATGCATACATGATAAGAAATTTATAATTTACTCTTATAAAGCTTCTTTGTAACTGCCAAATATGCTCCAGTATTTCACACGCGTAGCATGCTCAGCTTCCCCTAAATGAAGGCTTTTGAAAAGCCTTCCTGGGCAGCGACATAGAGTGTGTGGAGCAGCTAAACCCCAGCCTTCCCTCCGATAGCGCCCTAGTTGACGTCTATGCTAGTAGCTAGAAGGGACCACGGAGTGGCCATCGCCATCCCAGCGAACCAGAAACGAGGGGAAATGTATAAAAGTGTCAATTTTACTCACTTCAAAATTGGACCATTGACCAGAACAAGGTAAATTCTGTCTGACCCATGAGTCCTGGCCCCGTGGGGATAAAAGTGCCCACTTCTATTTGCCTTCTAGGTTAGTAGCAGCACTCTGCAACCAGGGCCTCATATTTCCTGTAACTTTCATTTTGAAAAATAAAATAGAAAAAACAGCCCTTAGTTTCACAAACTCAACTATTCTTTTATTTCCCCCCCCCTCTTTTTCTTTAAACCTCTCTATACCCAATAGATTACCACTGAAAGAGGGAAAGGCGTGGGGGGGGGTTAGCTCACAGTGAACAAACAAAACCCCAAGTGTCCCGACTCCCGCGGACAGCCCAGAGGAGGGAAGGCGACAGGACAGCCCAGAGGAGCATCCTCAGTCCAGACAGACGTAGGGCAGGATGTTCAGCTTGCTCCCGTCCCCGTGGGGGTCCAGAGATATGCACTCTGTCCAGTCGTACCAGGCGCCCTTGGTGTCGTGGCAACCGTTGACGCCCTGCCAGTGCTGCGTGTGCACCCTGCTCAGGTCCGCCTCAGTCACCGCACGGCCCACGCCGGGCAGCTCGGGCCCCGGGGAGTCGCCCGGCGTGGGCGTGGCCTCCGCCTGCAGGGTGTGCGTCTGCCTGACCTGGGGCGTGGCGCCGGGCTCCTCCCGCTTCAGGTAGTCTGACGTGAAAAAGTGCGAGCCGGGGGCCCGGACCCCCGAGGAGGTGAGCACATTGCTCTGCAGGTTCAAGTAGGACTGGATGATCTCGTTCCTGGACAGCTCCTTCCAGTTGGTCTGCTGGAAGGAGCTGGGGGCCGGGGGGGGCGGGGGGGCCGGGCTCTGCAGCACACAGCCCTCCGCCCGCGGCCGGGGCTCGGCAGGGCCGTGCGTGATCGCGACCTCCTCCGTCTGCGAGGGCTCCTTGTGAGCCATCGGCTTGATCTGCCCCGTCACGGGGTCAAAGGTGATCCGCCGCTCTTTTAAGCGCACGGGCTTTGTGGCGTCCTCTGTCCTCTGGCCGTCCAGGTTGACGGCGTAGTCCCGAGAGCGGTACTTCTTCCTGCGCTTGCGCTCTGGCCCCTCCGCGCCGCCCCCCGCCACCGGCCCCTCCGAGGAGGGCCTGAGCGGGTCCGTGTGGTGCCGGGAGGGGCTGGGGGCGGGAGGGGAGGCAGAGGGGACTTCCAGTGTGGCGTCGGGGAGACGCGGGGGGGAGAGAGCGGGCGGCTCAGAGGACGCGACCCAGTGCGCCGAAGGAGGAGGTCTGTGGTGAGAAGAATGTGGCAGCCTGTCGCTGTAGGCCCCTTGGACAGGGCAGGGCACGGGCTGGGGCGAGCCCTGCGGAGGAGGAGCCGGGATGGGGGCTCCTTTGGGCGCGGACGCCGAGGAGCGCTTGCTCACCGCTTCTGTTTTCGCACTCGCCCTGGGGCTAGCGGCGAGGCCGCGGGGGCTTTTGGCTTGGCAGTAGTCCCCCCCCCGGCCCCCCTCGCCCTCATCCACCCTCACGGGCTGCGTCACAGGGGCCTTCATCGACGAGGAGGAGGAGTTCGGCGGCTTGGCGGCCCCGGGGGAGCTGGGGCGAGGCTTGACAGCGTTGACGGGAATCCTGCTGTGCTTGTCGTTCTCGGGGGGCTCCGAGCGAGGCCGGTCGGGGGAGGGGACCCTGTCCAGCTCAGGCGGGGGGCTGCTCGCCACGCCGTTGGTCAGGGGCGACGAGGCGTCCCCGTCGCAGGCAGACATCTTGGACACCTTCTCGGGTACGTGCACCGCAGCGTCTCCGCGGTCCGCCCGCCGCTTGCGGCCGGCGCCCGACTTCTCCGCCTTGGGCGAGTACGTGTTGTGCACATCGTTTCTGACCTTGACCTCGGGCCCGCCCCTGGTCGGCACGGAGACGTCAGGGGGAGGGGCGTCTGCTCTGCAGGGGTGGGAGCCACCGCCGTTGGTGGAGCCCAGGGGGCCGACCGCTGGCCCGCGCGAGGGGGTCTCGGCCGCCCCCCCGGGGTCGATCAGCTTCTGCCAGTTCCTCAGGAGCTTCTTGGCGCGCTTGGCAAGGTCTTCATCCTTGGTTTTCTTCCTTAAATCGTTGATCAGTTTTCCTAGGCGGGTTTCCTGTACGAGCGACAGAAAATACAAACGGTTAAAACGAGACCCAATTGACACACGCCATCAAGTTTACACAGAGTCAAATGACTTACCTCAAGTGCTTCTTTGGTGATGGGATACTTTTCCAAATAGGTAATTACTTCCAATACAACCACCATATTGCAAATCTGTGTGAAGATACAGAAAGAAATCAATATGTAGGAATATGTAAATGTACACTTAGACAGTTTCAACGTTTAGCTGGTCTTTGAGCCCAATGATCACAACATATCACTAATAACCACACGGTAACAGATTAGAGGGGAATTGCAGTTATATCGTCGTGTTCAACGCACCATTCCTTATAACGTGTGAATAATATTGAAACAGCCACTTGGGTCTTATTGGGTCTCCAAAAGTCCCCAAAGCTCCCGAGGTAGACCGCTGTGCTTGCAACGTGTAGTAGTAGCTTCCAGCGAGCTAGCACGTAGCTTGTCTGTTAGCTGGCCAGCAGGACGTCGGTGAAAAGCGAAGACATGCTGGTGTCACCTCAGGGTAACATGTGGTTCCTAACAGTGGCTCGGCATTAGTGCAACCAGCCATGGGCCAACGTTATTCAACTGTGCTTTTGTGTGGGACATATGCAAGTGTTGGCCAACAGCGGTTTTTGCTACAACTCATGTTTAGCGTCCACCGCAACTAAATACAGCTAATTTGGCTAGCGGATACAATGGCCTAGTAGAGAAGTGTAACTAGACAAAGCGAAGATAAAGAAGTTGAACACCACCTTGACAAGGTTTCCCAGCATGACGGCTACTTGAACCTGCCCGGTCCGATAGGCCATTCCCGCTTCTGAAGTCTACGGCTAACGGCTAGCACGGTAGCATATCGCATCAACAGCTAGCACCGGGCGATTGCCTAACCATGGTAACACCGTTGCTAGCTAGCGAGCTAGCGAGCTGTCAACTCGAGTAACGCCGTTCCTTCGCGGGCAATATATGAGGCTTAAACCAACTCTCTTAAACGCCAAGTTGCAAACATGGTAAGGGTCGAACAGGGAATAACGAACTACCCGGCTAGCTGTCGTTCAAGGCTAACGTTAGGTAAACAAGCTAGCATTAGCTTCCTAGCTTCCTTACATTGCTCTGACTGTCGATGGCCTGCAGCAGCCGGTCCCTCATCTGCTGCGGAGTTGCTGAGACCGTTGTCATTGCCTGTTCGCTGCGATCCGGAGGATGGGGGAGGAATCCTCCTAAATGAAAATGGACCGATTAGACCGAAAACCCTCGACGGAAATACGCAGGGTACCCGAGCAACATATCTTTCTGTCGCCTGTACGCCAGGAGGTTCGGTGTGTCACATGGAGACGGAACTGTGCGCTGCGCTGACCGTTAGCTGTCGCCTGCTCGGCGCTCTAGTGAAGCCGCTGCTCGCTGCTGCTGGACCCAGTGGCCTCCTACTGCATGCTGGGATACGGCGAGTGCTTCTGACGCCTGAAACGGAAACATGTTCGCCGCGGAGCCCCCTGTTATCTGCTGGTGCTCACTACGAATGGAACAATGGGCAAACCAACACGGTATTGTTTGAATGTTGTATGCAATGGCCTTACCAAGATGTGGAGAGACTGCTAATACCCATTACACTATTGTATCTAACGCCACAATACTAAAATTGAACAGACCAACTTGTGCGCAAAGGCCTTATTGGTAACTTCCTATATGTAGCTCCCCCTCTGTAGCATTGTAGTCCACGTTTAAGCTCTCTCTTATTTGACTTTATTTGGAATGAGAGGAGCACTCTGTCTTTATACAACAGTAAGTTTACGCTCATTACAGTGTGTTCACCTTTATCTTATTATGTCGCCCATTAATCGGGACACAAAAATATATTTCCTGAACTATAAGTACCGGTATGTTTTGTAGAAAGCTCCAGACAGGAAACGGGAGCACCCATACAAATACACAAATATTGAGGCATATATGAATCATAGAGAGCTACAAGGAGCACCAGTAAATAAACACTTCTCATCTGCAAGCTTTACGCTATTCGACCAACAGAGGGAGACATTGCTCTATAATATAGCTTTGTGTACTCCCTTAGGTCTAGATTAATTTATATTATTAGATATATATTTTAGGATATTGTGTTTCCGATATGTCCAAGCTTGTGAATTAGTACTTTTGGTTTCCTTGTCTCCATCTTTCCTCATCCACCCTCGATAGGTACATGGAAATGGTGGCATTCTTGGTAGATGTACCAAAGAGTATAAAGACGGAAAAAAATTACAAAAATGTTATGTGCTGCAAAACATGTTATTATATAATGCAGTTATTACAGTCGGTTGTGTATGCCATTATTTAATTGGCAGAATTGTTACTTATTGGTGGATATTTACATCATGTTTAAGTAAAAAATTACTTATTAGGACAAATAAAATTATTTGAACACAAGCATACGGAATGAGGAAACTTCATAATGAACATGCCTTGGTGTCCATAAAATCACTTCCCAAAGTTTGGATAGTGGCACAGCAAATATAATGCAAGAAAATTAATCGAGATTATATTAGTTTTAGTGTTATGACACTATCTCTCTAGATCTATGGTCTTCTAACATAATTACTAAATTATTAAGATGGAACAGAAGCCCGTAAGTATTTCAGGTATATATTTAATCTCATTTAATTTACAAATACTAATGCAAATATACAAAGACAAAAGCCCGTCACACAAGAAAAATACATTAGGTACGATTTGAACAGAAGCATATTTCATCCTTAATATAGCACACACACACACATATATAGCCTACTTACATTTTTTTGTACCCCCTTTTGTCTGAATGGACATTTTGAAATAGAAAAAGCACAATTTCAAGAACATTTGATCCATTCTTTTTTAAAGGGTTAGCTCAGAAAACTACTGGTTTGCCAAGCTATGCTGCAAACTTCTATGTGTTGCATATTCAATGAGCATATTGCAGCTGTAGCATAATCTGGCAGTCTAAATCCATTTGCAGTTAAAAAAAAAAAAAAGTAGAGCTGTATTCAGAAACAAAATATATATATTTATTTTATTATTATAACAATTTAGCTGCCATTGTATGAGGTTTCAACCAGCAGTGCGTTGTCCTCAAAAATGCACAAAAATAATTCATAGTTGCCACTTGTCCAATGAGGTTACTGCATGAAGTGATCAAACATAATGACTTGACACCATCCCACCACTGTTGTCAAGTTCCTAGTCCCGTTTGTGTCACTAAAACACACTGTACACGTGGTCATGTGGTGTGAGATTGATACCAGCCATTTATCAAAATCTATTCTAGTTACAGTAGATCCCTAGAGTCATTCACTAGACATACAGTACATGTTTGACAGCAGGCAGAAACACAGGTAGAGCTAAACACTTAAAGCTTAAAGCTAAACATAATATGGCAAGGCTTTTTTTTTTGAGAGATCAGTTATTTTGAAATTCAGTATCATGCAGATAAGACATTCCTTTACTGTGCAGGGGATGTCAATAGTTTTTCTGTCATGACGTGAAAAATTCTAATGATAAAGTATAGCTGTTCAGTGTAAACAATGTATTGACAAGTTTGTAGTTTAAGTATATAGTTATCAGTACTACAAGGAAAACGGAAGAAAAAAAAAGTAAAGCAGCCACAATGAGTTTTCAATTTCCCATAATCCCTGTCACCTCGTCACAAAGACGTACGTCTAATCTCCGGAGTAGCATGTGTTTGGTGTTTGTATCGAAGAGAATAGTTGAGAGGTAGGCGTAGGTGGAACATCAGCTGTTTTGCGAGCTGCACAGGGAACAAGTTTTCGGTCTCTATGCCATAAATCGATTCATCAGACTTTGCAGCAGATGTGATCCAGTAGAAAGCTTTTAGAATCATTATAATGAATAGCCGACTTAATCAACGATTGTCTAATTTCTTATGTTGGATACATAGGCTACTGTAGATGAATTACGAAATCATGGAGACTTTTGATTTGGGAAATAGTGGAAAACTCCTTTTAGCTGCTTTAAAGAGCTTTTAAGTTCAATTGTTGCCTGAAAGGAAGGATCGAATATTGGATTTACTATAAATAACAAAGTCATAGATCCTGTTCTCATACCTTTATCTTATTTCAATCAGTTTACCAGCTAGTTCATACGTTAGGCAAATTGGGAAAGTTGATATAAACTGTATAACTTAATAACAAAATAACAGAAAAACACCCTTTGACCTATAACACTGAGGAGATTCAGCTGTTTGTAATATTGAAATGACATAACTAATGTTACTTATTAAAACACAAACAACAAAATAGTATTCAAAACTGACACTGCAGGTGGTTCATATGTAGCCGGTTATTCAAGCTAAAATATTCAACAACAATGTAGCAGTTAGTAAAGAAAAAGACAATAAAACTGCTGCATTCATTGTAAACTATTGTTTCTGTAAACATTGACATAAAAACTGGCATTAACAGGCAAAACCTTTGGTAGGGGAGGGTCTGCAGATCCATATTTTGTAATAGGTTTTAAAAACATAAATCTCCCCATAAATTATGAGTAATAAAAAAGGGGGAAAGATGGAGCAACAAGGACATATCAGCGCATTAATCCTCAGTGCATTTTCTCACTTTGACATCATTACAGAAAGCACAAGGAAACACTGTTCCTACAGAAAAGCAATATAAACAGCTACAAAACGCACACACATTGTAGTGTATAAATGAACATCTACCATCTACATGTGCATGTAAGGCTGTATGCGTTTAGGTTTGACTTAGAAGTTACACAGCCTGAATCAAAAAGACAAGACAGTTTTATACAACTAGAAATGAAAAAGATAAAAAAGAACTATAACATTTGGACACAACTAAACAAGGTTTACCCCCACACTGCACTGTTTACATTTTAATACTGTACATTGTTTTTGCATGATGTTGCTTCAAAATGTCAGAGTATGAAATGATAGGCCTAATAAAAGCCTACATAGGGGAATATGTTTTAAAAGTCATGCTGTCATAACATTGGAAGCTTTCACTCATTTGTTTGCCGTCCAACTAAGTAGCAAAAAACGAACAACCAGGGAAATGGTTTAAAAAGAATCACAGAAAGACTATAGAAAGGGAAGATCATTTTGAACAACTTAATTGATCACATTTATCAGAATAACATTCACTTAATGAGAGAATACCAGCAGGATGCGATGATGCTGTGCTATAACGCTATCAAACAGTGTACCTTTAAATTCCTTTAATGATTATAGATAGAAAGCTCTTGGCACAGAATAACTAAGTGTCATTTTTATCCTGGACTTTTACCTAATTTAGGCTTGAAGGAGAAGTTGCATTCCATAGCTGTATCATATTTCCCTTCCTTATCAGATCTAGGGTTCAGTTACAGGCCACATTTCATATACAGACGTTTACATTTAGTGCCGCTCGATGCTCACCTACGCCCCTTGTGGCGTAGGAGCTGTACTGCAGGATATGACCAAGCTCTGTGGGACAATCTCTATGGAAAAATACGCTTTGACTGACTTTTAACTTTTTTTTATTTTTTAGAATAATTATACCAGCTAACAAAAATATTTGTTTACGTAAATATTTAACTCTTAAATAGATCATCTATATATGACTTTTAAAAAATAGACTTGCTTTTTGTTTAGTTTTTGCTTTAGGTTTTCAGGGAAATAGGTCCGGTGCACATAACAGTCAGAGAGGTGGAGCATGAAATATGAAATAATGAAATATTTTGAGCCAGTGGAGTAAGGTGCCAAACGTGGGAGGCAGCTATGCCCGAGATAAATTAACTAAATGTTTTAAAGCCATACAATGTGAAAACCACGACATTTAACCCAAAGAGCCCAAAGACACACAAAGATATTGTCATAGTAGTGTACAAGACACACGTATACATAGTAAAACAATAACATCACGACATCGTGGATTTTAAAAAGGAAAATATGTATTTGGGATTTTTGTCCATTTGGGCTAGGAATCAGGGAGATGGCAAGCAACTGTACAGATAGCATCTAAATACATTCTAGTGGTACATCTCATTGGACCGACTGAGACATACAGCTCTCCTCGCACTTTAGTTACGAAAGAAACAAGTCGCATCACGTCACGATGCCGAACCACGGCGCACTTTAGAATGATTCCACACGTTGGCATTCATAATGCGGGGGTGCGTTTTGCCTGCAACACCTCACCGTTCTAAATAGACGACTTTCGATTTGCATAGGTATGATTACGCAATAGCTATTCACATTCACTATACATATGAAATAGCAAATTAAAACTAGCCTCTACATCTATGTAATGAGATGGAAGTGATACGGGAAATGCAACTACAAAAATGTAACTTCATTAGGTAGGCCAAACTACTGTTATGTTCTACAATTTATTTGTTCTTGCCTATCCATTTAAATGTTATTTTAAATATTTGGGGAGAACTGTTAAATCAATCGATTAAGGCAAAAACGGGTATGACACAGTGACATGACTTAATGCATAACTAAACACTGCTCTTTGTTCTAATGCAGTCAAACAGCTCTTTTTAAGGAATACCGTACGTTGGAAAACAATCCATTCTGGGGATATTTGGAGCATAAAATGTGGACTTGTGTTTTGTTCTAGAAACAAACACTCTCAATAAGAGAAGGATTAGCACTGGAATGACACTCTGAAGTGAGCAGGTGAACGCAGAGAGGAAGGGAAAGAGAGAAAGCCCAGAGAGGGCTGAAGGGTGATCGGTACCATCGTCAAATTACTCCCGGGGGGGTGATGGGGAGGTGGGGGGTGATGGGGAGGTTGTGTGGGCTTAGCCCAGCTGTCGAGAGCCCCAACCGCTCTTTTTTTGTCAATCCACCTCTGACCACGAAACCCACTAGTGACAAAACCACAGATAATTACCCAGAGATCTCAGCTTTCCACCGCTAGCTTTCCACCGCTAGCTTTCCACCGCTAGCTTTCCACTTGGGGAGGAACACAACAACAGGAACAACAGATCTGGAAAAACTGTTCCTGGTCTGACGTTTCTCTCCAAAGCCTCTCTGGGGGGGGGGGGGGGGGGG
>JAODLI010074338.1:0-13288 GCA_027575585.1 Percopsis omiscomaycus | reverse complement strand
TGTATAAATAAATAAATATATATATATATATATATATGTATATGTGTGTGTGTGTATAAATAAATAAATATACTGTATGTGTTATATATGTGTGTGTGTGTATATATATATATAATTATTTATTTATTTTTTCTGTATAGGAATATACAGTAGTTTCTCTTTGATGCCATTCTGGAACCATGTTACGCACCAAGCTTCAAGAAATGTAATCTGTTTGTATTCATTTAAAACAGGACCTCTTATAGGGAAAGGTGTTTAATTTCACCTGCCTATCTTTCTGTTGTTCTATTACGCCGTTACACATGACTCAGTAAGTTAATCACTATTAGCATTCTGTGCTGTGGTATGATAGAATATAGCAGCCTCACTTAATGTAATTGAATCCCACGTCATTTATGTGCGGTTCCTAACTCTACAAATTGGGCCGTGATAGATTTGTTTTCTCATGGTGCCTGCCCATCCTTGGGCTGGTGTAGTGGTGAGCGTTGTTGCCTCACAACAAACAGGTCCTGCTTCAAGGAGTCGTTTCTTTGTGTTGTTATTCTCTCTTAAGTTTGCGTGGAATTCCTTATTTTCTTTGGTGCTCTTGGGTGCACACTCATGCAGATCAAGGGAGTGTTCAGTCTTGAACATATCACGTTTCTTTTATTTTATTTTCATTTGGCACCAGTTTGGGGGCGTGACAGACCACAAACAGTAGCGTTGTTGTCATTCCTGATACCATTCTCCACTCCAACCCAACCCTCCTTCTCTTTTTAAAGTAGACTTGCTGAGTTCAGCGCCGGTTTCAGTTCACCGACTGTAACAAGATTTGAATTGGGTCCTGAAAGCTGTGTCAGTTCACTTTATGGACTAGAGCTAGCCAGCTAACTAAAACTAGCCTGCTAACTATAACTGGCACATTAACAGAAACACTGATGCATGCTCATTGTCCATATAGATACTAAACACAACACTCCTTCTATCCATTCTATGGATATTCTATGGAATATCTCTGTTTTCTAAATCATCTATCCATCTTAACTGTGTGTGTGTGTATCTCTCTCTCCCTCTGCCTGCAGGTAGCGGGTGCCCTGTGGTGGTATTTCATCTCCAAGGGCGTAGAGTACCTGGACACAGTGTTCTTCATCCTGAGGAAGAAGTTCAACCAAGTCAGCTTCCTGCATGTCTACCACCACTGCACCATGTTTACCCTTTGGTGGATCGGCATTAAGTGGGTGGCTGGAGGTCAATGTAAGTAATAGTAATGGTTATTATTTGAGTATCTTTTTTTGTTTGTGTTATTCTCGGATTTGTGTAATATTAATTGTGATATTAGTTATATATGTTATCTAAGGTTATTCTGTTTTCACAGAAAATTTAGATGTTATTATTGCCTGTACTGAGGATTTTTCGGTCCCCTGAGTATATCTGTAATTTCTTTTAGGTGTTATAATATTCTGCTTTAATAGTCTGGCTTTTCAAAGATTGTTTTATCCTTGGCTTTTCAAGTTAAAATCCTGAATCCTGAAATCCTATCTTATCTTTGTTTAGGATAACATTTAGGATTTTTGATATTACAGAAACATGTTTCCTAACTGGCATAAACCCTGTCCTAAATTCAAAATAACTGAACAGCCTACCGGTCCATTCTAATCAAAGATTAGATTTGATTCGATTCTTTGAAAGATCTTTAAAGATCTCAAGTTAAGATAGGACAAGCAGTTAGGATATTTTGTAATGAGGCCCCTGTTCTCTTTCTTTTTCTTATTGTGCAGCGTTCTTTGGGGCACACATGAATGCGGCCATACATGTCTTGATGTACCTGTATTACGGCTTGGCTTCCTGTGGGCCTAAGATCCAAAAGTACCTGTGGTGGAAGAAGTATCTGACCATTATCCAGATGGTAAGTTTTTTTTACTGTCCTGCAGGGGACTGGATGTTCTAAATTACCATTTAGATTATGAAGTACATATAGGAGGGATGATTAGACATATTTGAGTTACAGTATATCACTGTATACAGTATTTATGCTAATGATAATGCTAATTCTTAAAATACATTAAATATTTAAAAATACATGAAAGCCCCCATGGACACAATTGTTGCATTAGATGATAATTATTCGCTGAGTTTAGATTGGCGACTATTGCAGTGAAAGATAATTCTATTGCTCTTTTTTTGCACATTGTAAAAATTGCATTTTTACAATGCAATTTTTTTTACAATGCATTTTTACAATGTGCATTTTACAATAAATATAGAACATAGAACCATTTTCCACCAGCCAATCTGTCTGATTTAAAAAAATAACTGAATGGCTTTTAGATTTTCTGATATGAATGTAAAACATTCTTTAGAAGGTGTTTTTATCTTTTCCATAGCCATACAATGTACCATGTTGTTAATCCATTTACGAAGACTTGGCTTATCCATGTTCATCCTGTTGAGGTCGATCAGTCTTTTTTGCTTGCATTACACACATTTTGACAAATGTCAGTTCCCTTTTCTTAAACTTACACCCAGGAGAAACTCCACTGGTATCTACACTGGAAGTATGGTTTCTACTGTTTTAATTACATCTTTCCAGAAATCTTATAACATTCCCCAACACAATGAAATATGGTTCCTTGGTGTTCATTACCAAGGAACACCAAGGAAGATGTCTTCCACTCATCTGTTGAGATATTTTCTTTCATGTCTGATTCCCAATCTCCACGTCCAGAGTCTGAGGATTCTTGGGAGCCAGACACCAGCCAGTTATACATCTGACAGATCAAACCCCTGTCATTCACATTTTTGGTCACCATTTTGTTCTAAGGGAGATTTTGCAGGTTTTGACAATGATCTATTTTGGCTTGATGAAATAAAACTTCTTTAGATCTTCTTCAGATTAGATCACTAGCAACATATCTGCCTCTCCAGGTTGAAGCAACCCTGAACATGTCAAATACAGATGTATAAGGCAATTTGCAGTCCACAATGAGACCTTAAATTTGCTTTCATGGATCAGCCAGGGTTGTTGAAGTAGGACACCAGCACACAATGATACCTTCCGAGAGCACTTTCAAATAAGAGGATTTAATCGTGTAAAATATTCTGCTTAATGGAGCTTTAATTCGGAATTTCTTTACATTCGATTGAATTCAATCTCCCTCTGTGTGTCAGATCCAGTTCCATGTAACCATCGGCCACACAGCCTTGTCTCTCTACGTCGACTGCGACTTCCCCCACTGGATGCACTACTCCCTCATATGCTACGCCATCACCTTCATCGTGCTCTTCGGAAACTTCTACTACCAGACCTACCGACGGCAGCAGCCCAGACGCGACGCCGCCTCCTCCAAGCAAGGCAAGGCTCTCTTCAACGGGGCCCTGAACGGGCTCAGCAGGGGTGCCAACGCCGTGACGATGGCGGGCAAGGGGGAGGAGAAGCCCCCAGAGAATTCAGGGCGGAGGAAGAGGAAAGGAAGAGCCAAGAGAGATTAGGAAGGGACAGAAAGAGAGGGAGAAAAGGTGAGGAGTGGCTGGCAGGCCATAGGTTTGATTCACTGGATGAAAAGTGCAAATAGTGAAACGCTTGAAAAGGGAGGGATGGATGGATGAATATATGGGTGAGTGGGTGATGGATGGATGGATGAATATATGGGTGAGTGGGTGATGGATGGATGGATGAATATATGGGTGAGTGGTTTATGGATGGATGGATGAATATATGGGTGAGTGGGTGATAGATGGATGGATGAATATATTGGTGAGTGGTTTATGGATGGATGGATGGAAGCACTCAGATGTGATGCGTTTCTTTGAGTCATGACCTAGGTTGTTGTAGATACATTTCAGTAGAAGAAGACAGGTCATGCCTAAGGCGGCCGTTACCCCAAATAACCCAAAATGCCACCATTTCTGGCACAGATGATATTTTAGTATTCTGTCTCCTTACTGTGGTGCCAAGCAGTTCTGGGCCAGAATACATTAAGGACCTTCTAATACCTTAAATTGAGCCTGACATGAACAGGCGGTAGCCTATGGCCATGTGCCCTGCTGCGAAAGCTAAATAAAGTGTGCCCGCTCTAACAGCTTTGTCAGCATTCATTACCAAAGGTACCGGCCTCTAACACACACACACACATGAAGACACAGTGGGTTTTGCTTTCTTTGTATGCGTTATTTACGTTTTAGAGATATTTACCAAATTGTGTAGATCCTTTGTTGTATTAATGAGTCCTTGATGAATGTAAAAGGTAGTCGGAAAGAGGCACATCAAGAGAGAATGCGACTTTATACACTGTTTTGTTTTATCAAGGGAAGGTATGGCCTCATTGTCTGGGAGGTCCTCTCCTATCCAAAAGGTCCTTGGTTCAATTTATGACACAGTCCTTTCTGTAAGTACTGCATGTATGAGCAAGCTAGGCTGACTGTTCTTCCCAATGAGAGGTTGGAAAGAGAATTTTGCCCATGCTGATTAGTATATATCTTATATCACAACAGATGCTCTGGCAAGTAATAAGCTAATTTGTGAAGGAGGAGCCATCTTGTTTGCTCTTCAGGACACTCATTAGAAGTGATAAGCCAGTCAGCTCTGTCACATTACTAACGCACAGTAACATCCCACCATTCCTCAATATTTGACTACCCTGGTAAGAACATCCTGATTTGGCACGCTCCACGATTTGTTCCACTCTGCATATTAGTCTGGAAACTCTCCACTCAAAGTCATAGAGACATATCAAAAGCATTAGCAAGAGATTAGACCACCTTCAACTAAGATTTGATTTTCAAACACAGGCACTAGCACATGACTGGACTAGCTTCAACCAATTAGAACACGACCCCTGTAGGGATGATTGAACTGACCTATCCACCTGGCCTCTGATTGGGGGGTGGTTCTGTAACCGGCTAATAAACGGTTCTGAATTGAGAGTTCCCAGACTGATAATATCAAACAAATCAAGCAAATAGTAGAGGCAGAGCTTGTGAAATGTGTCAGGTCTTACTATTCAACAAAAATATTTCCAAATTTATAGGAAAAAGATCATCGCTAACAATTTATGACTTGTCAAGTGTTGTCTGTCCGTCATTGGTTTTGCATTCAATAACCATGCAGTCTGGCTCTCTACAAGCTAGATAAATTTCTGATTATACTGTACAAACACAACCATTACTGATTTTACATATATATACTGTATATATATTGTATGTAAGGGAGTGGACACTTCACCATGATTTTTCCTTGTTACAGAGGAATATTTTTCCTTGTTACAGAGAAGGCAGTGGAGTATTGTCCAACCTGTTTACAAATGTCTATTCGTCCTCCAATGTTTTGTCTAAATCTGTCATTAATGTCCTAAAGGCTGGTAAAAAAAAAAAAGTATGTGTACTGAACAAAGCAGGACTGCATGAGTATGCTGTGAATATGTTTGAATTCAAATAAATTCAGAACAGCTCAGCAACTTAGGTTTATCAGACAAAAAGTCTATTTGAAGACTTGTTTTTCACTAATGGAAATTACAATATCCAATTAACCTGGGTCCTAAACTGGAGCTTTTTATGTATATGTATCTGAGGGAATTTGGTTACATGAATGAATGGTAAATGAAAGAAGATATGATTTATCTACAAAAAAGGAGCCACTATAGTGACTTTTATGTTATATCACTATGAAGAATAACTTTGCTCTGCCTGCAGTATGTAGACTACAAACAATGGTCTTCTCTATACTAGTAAATGAGCTTCATAATCTACATAAACAAATTCAATTGGATGTTATTTATTGTTTTTATTTAAATATTTATTTTTACTTTTGAAGTGAATATCAATACTCAGTAAACGTGCTTGTATGTGTTTTTGTGTTTGTTTTTTTCCTGTGTTGTAAATAATAGTTTTGTAAATTGCGCATTTGGGAATATTTCCAGCTTTCCGTGGTTGGACCTTTATGTCTACTTTGCTCTTTTTTTTTACATTTTATTTCATATCTTCTTTAAACTGTCTTCTAACTTACAGTAATTAAACTGAATGCCTGTACAAATAGCTCCAAATGTGCTTTATTTCTTCCTCTAGGCACTGCTTTTAATGCTATTTTCCAATGGCATGACAAACAGTATAGAATGCATTCCACATGGGGGACTAGAGTGCATGATTATTATAAATAAACCTCCGTTTAGTCCATGTTTCTGTAATACAGAATACAGCCGATAGGGCTGTAAACATGTACGTGTTGTTATTCATGTAAAGAACACTAGAGGGCGCCCCGTCCCCGTTGATAATGAGCATGTATCACAGCAACAAACACTTGTTACGTCTTTGAATAGAAACACATTTTAGAATAGACATTTTATTAGAATTATTGTATGTACACATTGTAATATCATTGGTATGCAATATGGACTGCATTTATATAGCGCTTATTTGTACCAAACAGGCCACCCAAAGCGTTGTACATTGCCTCCCATGCACCCATTCACACACACCGATGGTGGTGTCTGCCATGCAAGGCGCTATCCAACACATGGGGAGCAGTTAGGGTTAGGCGTCTTGCTCAGGGACACCTCGACACTTAGACAGAAGTCAGCGGGTATCGAACCAGCGAAACTGCTCCATTGTCGCCCACAGATCTATATATATATGTAGGCCTATATATCCTAAAGTGAATTGTGGAAATCAAAGTTGTATTCTAGCTTATATATAAATGTAGGCCTATGCTATATAATTTGGCCTGTCTAGAATAAAATCGGTTGCTTCTAGTCTACACGTGATAGCCTATCTGTCAAAACTTAGATTTTTAATACATGACCCAGTCATATATAGTTTGTATATAGGGCCTATATATATATATATTAACAGTGTGTCGGTCGTGTGTGACAAATATAACATTTTTAATTCCAAGTGAATGTAAATGAATATAAATGATTCTGCTCCTCCCCAATCACAGTCTACCCTCCTCCCATCACGCAGCCTGGCAGGGTTTAGACAAAGGTTTCCATGGGAACCGTACATGGCTGTTGTCCTCCCTCACTACCCCCACCCCTCATCTGCTCTCCTCCCAATTCTCTTCTCCAGGATCAGCTGTGGTCCACACGGTCTTTGACACTGACATGATCTACTATTAAACAGGCTATTAGTGTGTGTGTGTGTGTGTGTGCGTGCGTGTGTGTGTGCGCGTGTATTATTCCCCTGCAGAGGTTCTGAGTGGGAGGCCTTTAATAGCAGAGGGGGTATTGTATGAAAGATGTCTTTTTACTCTCCAACCCAAAGCAATCATTTCACAGCTAGGTTATAAAGAGCTGTAATCTCACCACCAAAAAGACCCCTTAGAAGGCAGCCCAATATGGTCACCACATTCCACATTTTCCTATGGCCTAGCGGTAACATTAATATTAACTGACACACAATTTCTACTGCTCTCCCGTTGACCAGGCCCAAACTACATAACAGCTAATAACTATTGCTAAATGTGTACTGTAGTGTAGTGTAGACTGTAGTGTCGATTATTGAACGTATTCTAAGTACATATTACGTGTGTGTTTAATATAGTGCCTTCTCTGTTCTCTAATTTACTTATTCTAAGAGAATGTTTTCTTTGCAACCTCCGCACCAGTCCAGCATTGTTTCTGTTGTACACCAACACACTCCCACGCAGAGCTAAAGCGATACAGGCAAGCTGTGGCCTGGTGTGTGTGTGCATGTGTGTGTGTGTGCATGTAGTGTAGAAAGTGTACAATGCACATGCACATATTCACAATGTGTGTCTGTGTTGTTTATTTGTAGGTTTGTTTTGTTCACATTAGCCAGCTTTGTACGTTAAACCTTGATTTGTTAGTTTGTTTGTATGCATGTGTGTGCGTGTGTCTGTGTACGTGTTGTGGAGACATATAAATCTATCATAATCTCTATCTGTGTTGCTGAACTGCTGCCTTTAAAATGAACCCCCCAAGGATTCCACAGCAAAGCAATCCTCATCAACTCGGCCAAAAATGTGGAGCATAAGTCGGGAGACAAGATCTTGAGGGCTCATAGCAATATAAATTCACAAAGCTCCAAGGGGTTCTACTGCCTCACTGTCAATGCACATAAATTATACATTTTTATCACCTCATATTATGCGGGTTGCAAATGTTTTAACATTTAGTATTACAAACTTAAGGAGCTGCCATTCTGCCTGGAATGATTTTTTCGTCATGTTAGACCACAGTAAATGTAATTCCTGTCACCCCTAAATCCCCCGCCAACATTTTAGGAAAGATTGGTTTCTGGCTACAATTGTATGAACGCATATATTAGTTTTTTTGTTATTGTTGGTAACATTATTCTATATACATATATACTGTATACTGTATATATATATATATATATGTGTGTGTGTGTGTGTGTGTGTGTATAAGCTATGGTTAACAGTGATATGACATCTGGAATACCCTGTCTGTGCATGATGTGATGACTTGCAAGATGGGTGCTTAATCAGGAGGCCACCGACAGAGAACAACAGAGACAGAGGGCGAGTCCCTTAAAGGGGGAAGATATTTTTAGATGTGAGGACATCTCTTTTTCGTTCTCGGAATCAGGAATCTTTCTCTCAATTTATTTTCCTATTTTCTATATCTATTTGAAGATTTTGAAGATGACAATATCAAGACAAAAGGTAAAACTGTTAAACTAACGAGTATTTTGTAATTATTGTCCTCCCATAGATGTAATCAGATATTTATTTTGACATGATCCACTGTACAAAGAAATACATGGCAGGTGTCTTACTGTTCTTGCTATAGACAAAGTGGAACGACTGAGCCCCCTAGAAATCAGACATAATTCATTATGAAGCCAGACAGAAAGGTCATTTGGCAAAGAGAGTGGGGGAAGGGGGATGGTTTGTGTTTGTTTTGGTGCAGTGGCACTTTTCTCAGTGGTGTTTATGGTTGTTGATTGTGTATTTCTATTATTATTTATTATTATTATATTGGCCATTGGATATCATACTTTTGCAACAAAACCTAAGTTTGAGCACATGTTATCATGCGTACACCCATGCACGTAAGTGTCTCCACATGTGTATGTCTCTGCTTCTGTGTGCATGTGGAAGGCCTGCACGACCTCAAACATCTGCGATCCTATTTTAAGAACGATAAAACACTGCAACCCTTGTACAGAGGCTGCTGACTTGCCCAACAACATACCGTCTGATAATTAAACTGTGATTACAGAAATAGAAGAACAGCCTTGTCCTCGGCTGGGCCAAGACGGTGGGAAATAGGGACCTGTACTGCCTAAAACAAATGGATTACTGAGAGAGCATACAGCAAGACTGATGGCGATACAAGCCCTAATAAAAGCTGAGAGCTTTGGCATCAAACACAAATCGTATCGTTTTCAATCCAGCGGCACCCAGCTTTCCTGGCACTGTGTTACGTTTGGCTTCATGTCCAGTGTATTTCATAGAAACTGAATGAGCTTTATGCTATCAGGCAAAACAGAGCCAGTGGAAGAAACAACTTCTGAAAAGCTCCAAATGATAGGAGAGATTAACGTGACTCATTGTGAGTTGCCTGTTACCGGCCAGAAAGGGTTAGGGAGTGGCCTATGGTTTGAATAACTCATAACTCTTATCCCTGTATATCAGCAAAAATACACACATGAATCTCGTTACCTGACTATAAATCTACCAGTACTCTCTTTCCAATTTCTCATTCTGGAAGATGTGTTACCAGGCCAACTGGAATTTCTGATTCACCCCCATGAAAACAGTAACTACGCATTCCTTCCAAAAATCACTTAACCTCTGGACAGACAGGAGAGAGAGAGAGGAGGGAGGGGGAGAGAGAGAGAGAGAACAGGAGATGAGAAAAGTAGCCAAATACCAATAAAAGGGGGAGCAAGCTTTTGGCAAACTGGAGAGGTTTAATGCTAAACCTGACTGAACTGTTATTTATCTAGTTAGCATACCCCAAGATTGCCATACAATCCAATAGTTACCCACTGTCATGATTTGCTCTGCTGAGCTGGACTATTGTCATGAGCTGCTTATTACAATATTTATGAGGAGCCAAACCACATGGGTCACTCTGTGTCTGTGTGTGTGCGCGCGCACGTGGGCGGGTGCGTCCACTGGTTTACTGTCCGCTCCTCGAATGACAGAAGCCTCAGGGGTGCCGCTTCCTTTCCGCTCAGTCCTTGCTCGCATGCTCCCGCCCTTGCTCCCACACGATGATGACGTAATGGCATGAATATTAAAACAATTGGTCGTTGGTGGTCGGGAGGCGCTCGGAGTCAGCATCCCGCTGCCTCCCCATCACCACTACCTCCGGGACAAGACAGCTAGAAGAGGTAAGGTATTTGTATTTAAGCTTTGTAATTTGTTTCTATCTTTTTTCCCCCTCGAACGCTGGTGTAAATCTGACAGATAGGCTAATCTGCATAAGATGTAAGTGTGTGAATTGTTGTTTTTTGCCATAAGCTTGTGTTTATCACATTGTTGGGCCTTTCGGCTCATTTACTGTTGCTGCTCAAAGTGTCTTATAATACTATAACACATCTATTGCCCTATAGCCTGAACCTAAAACTGTTTTCTTGCGAAATAATTGTCATTGTTAAAGCCACCCTAACTGAAACATTGTCGGTGACAGGCTATCGAATCAGTTATTTTGCAAACTGAGTAAAATAAAAGTGTCATCGTGGCATAGATGGATGAGTAAGACATTGGTTGTCTGCTGCTGTCGGTTATACCCAATCCTCTTTTCCGTAATGAGTCATCGAACATGGATGAGATGATGGGTGATCGCAGTCGCTTATCGGTCTCAAATTTCGATTCATTTTCTTTTCTTTCACGATCAACATTTAGCCTGTACAAGTCTGTATTGTCTACTGTCGAGCATCAGTAGCTAAGCACTGTTCAAGTGGCTGGTTGCTGATTCAGAGCTGTAGCCTCAATGACAATAGATCTTCTATGCGCTCACACTTCCATGCAAATGAAAATGCCTTAAAAAGTGGATATCTGATGATCTGTCACGCGTCATATAAATCGTATAAATATGTTAACGACGCAAAAACTACAGTGGTCAGTAGGCTATAGGGCTATAGCATACTCTTTGCGCTTCCTGTTGACATTTCCTTTTGTGAGTTCATACGCTTATTTAAAAGCAGTATGTGCGTTAAGATGTTTTTACAAGCATCTTAATTTGTTTAGAGTTTTGTTTGTGCCGTGAGCAACACACCTGCAACATTATAGGCAATGTAGGCTATACAGGCCTTAAGGTCATGTATATATTTATGCGACTCACGTTGGTTTTAATAATTCGGCTATAGCTATTAGTAAGTTACGTCAGGATGCACCTGTTTTTTTCGATGGCAGGAGAATAGAAGCAAAGCATGGAGGCTGTGGGTGAGCAGATGTATCTCATATGACAGCATGATGAACTCCTCCGCTAGCGGCGCTGCAGACGCGCCCCGTCAGTCAGACAATAGCAGCCGAAAGCAACAGAGAGCTTCGTCGCCGGCCGGCACCAAAGACAGTGGAGCTAAAGTAACACAGAAAGGCAGCGCCTCGTCAAAGTCCTCTAAACAAGGTGGAGGGGGAGGCGGTGGCAGAAGCAGCCGCGGCAATTCTCCTGTTTCTGCGGGCAGAGAAAAGCAGGCGGTTGCTCCTAGAGGCGCGGCTGCTGTCCAGACTGCCGGTGCTGAAAGCCCCACGCTCGCCAGGGCGGTGGCGGAGCGCGCCGCTTGTCACGCATCAGACGACGCACGCTCGGCCGCTGATGACGTCTCGTCGCCCTCCAGGGTGGATCAAAACCGCGTCGTCTCTGACCAGCCTTGCTCCTCGAAGTCGCCCAAACTGAAGAGCAAAAATCCCAGAGGGGAGGCCGCGACTCCGACGACCAGCAAGAAGAGCTCCAAAAGCACGGTGGGCTGCGGACCCGGCTTCTGGAAGGAGGGATGCCTGCAGTCGGAGCTGATCCAGTTTCACTTGAATAAGAGCTTGGGGAAGAAAGGGACGAAGATGCAGACCAAATCAGCCTCCCCGCCGGCCTCCGAGCCAGAGCTCTCCCCCGAGCCCGAGGTGGCCCAGCCGGCTCCACACCCCGAACACCGGCTGCAGGGGGAGATAGAGAAATTGGAGGATGAAAACGAGGATCTAAAGGTAAATTGACACTTTATCATGTAGACACCGCCTGCTATGTTTTCTGGATGGTCACTGTCGCACTTGTGGATGCAGACTTTACGATGACAAACATGCCATTTCCTAGACTAGGCCTATTAGGGCTAGGCTATAGGCTATGTAACTAACCAGACGTTTTGTTTGGTCGTCTTATCAATTGCCGCTCGAATATTTTGTGACGCAGTTTTGTTTTCTCTTTGTTGTTGGTTAGAATGAAATCGAAGAGATGCGGGCAGAAATGGATGAGATGCGGGACACGTTTTACGAGGAAGACGCGTGTCAGCTACAGGACATGCGTCGCGAGCTGGAGCGTGCCAATAAGAATTGTCGGATCCTCCAATACCGACTGAGAAAGGCCGAGAGAAAACGAATCCGGTTCGCTGAAACCGGCGAGGTCGATGATGAGCTGCTAAGAAGCATGGAGCAAGACCTCAAGGTACAGGCCACATGTCAAACAGAATAGCAATGAATGAAAGTGAAACAGACAGGTTCTTTACTCCGATTCTGTTCTACAACTCTCTTAATAGGCCTAATTGCCTACTGTAACAGCATAATATCATAAAATGTATAAACCATTAACATGAACAACCATGAAGTTTTGAGAATGTATGCATATAAAAAAGATAAAAGGTATTCATCTCACAGTCATAAAATCATTTTGCCACATGCACTTTCCCAACCGTTTTTGCCTTTCAATAAGTACCCCTCACTATACGAAACATATACAATCCTCAGCTTGTTCATTTAAACTGGTATTAAACTTTATATTATCATAATAATATTATGGAACTGGCGATTACAATGATTTTTTTGATACAATTGTGATGCAGTTGGACAAAGAAAAAGAGGCACGTGCACGCAGGTAGATATGGTAGAGATCAATATCTCACACAATACCTCTTCACTACCTATTTACATTCATTTGCTTTTGACATAATGATATCAAAAATAATTTTGTAAATGAAAAAGTAATCCATAATCTTTTCACATACACTCCTGGCAACTGCGCATGTGTCTTCCTCTGGTCAGCACTCACTGCACTGTTCTACCCCTCCCCCTTTCTCTCTGCCTCTCTCTCTCTCTCTCTCTCTCTCTCTGTCTCTGCCTCTCTCTCTCTCTCTCTCTCTCACGCTCTCGGGCTCTCTCTCTCTCTCTCTCTCTCTC
>JAODLI010074337.1:0-13288 GCA_027575585.1 Percopsis omiscomaycus | reverse complement strand
AGAGAGAGAGAGAGAGAGAGAGAGAGAGAGCGAGTGGGAGTGAAGGACGGAAGGCAGGTGCGGAAGGAAGGAAGGAAGTATACATGGGGAGAGGTAGGAAGCGAGGGGAAAAGGGAGAGAGGAGGGGGGGGAAAGAAAAAAGAGTAGAGGAAAGAAGGAAGAAGAAGAGATGTGGAAGGAAGAAAGGGAGGGAATGTGGAGGAGGGGAGGTGCTTCTTACCGAAGCAGAATTCTGCTTTTGGCCGCAGCTTGGTGGCATCGCTCACCTGGAAGATAGAGAGACATTTAGAGTGTGTGTGTGTGTGTGTGTGTGTGTGTGTGTGCACGTGAAAGAGAGAGACAGAGAGAGAGACAGAGAGAGAGACAGACAAGACTACACACCTTGGAGATGTAGGTGAGGTTGAGACTGCCCACGCTCTCCGCTCCTTTAGGCAGATTCTAGAAAGAAGGAGTCACATGACATCCACATCAGACTAGTGACGGCGACACTCAGCCTCTCAGGTTTGACCGTTGACTCCTTCCTGACACACAGCTGACAGCTGTTTTTTTTAAATGTCTTGTGGATTGGATAGGAAGTTACCACTAGCCACCAGGTTACTGTTTGTTAAGTTGTTGCTGTGCCTGATTAATCTGCCACTTTGGCCAGAAATATCTATCATTTACAGACCAAGTTCTGTACTAACTGGTAATCAGTCTGTCAAATTGAAAGTGTCAACTAAATTCCATGTGTCACTTTGTTCAGGGCAAAAAGGTCTGATCCTTTTTTCCTCACGGTGTGGAGTTTCCTAGGAAATAATTTAATGAACACTAGGACTCAATGAGTCCTAGTGTTGATTTACATTTCTGTTTGTTTTCTGTTTCTCTAGTACGGTAGTTTTCAAAATGTTTGACCTAGGACCTCCACAAATGTGGCTCGTGTCCCCTTCCTGTGTGTACGAATATGAACTCTTTGCAACGAGGCAATGGGGCTCATGGGAAATTAAGTCTTTAAATTAAAATGAATTAATAAATCAAGTAAAACAGTTTTTACAGTTTATTGGGAACACAGACAGTAAATACAGTAGTGGTCAGTAAATACACACAGACAGACAAAAAGCCAGTCACAGCCAGACAGACCAGTGTCTATCCAAGTCCCATGTTACCTCTAATGTGACTCTGTTTAGCCAGTCATTAAATAACCTCTCACTAGGAAGTCTCTACAAAGACCCCATTCAAAGCTTCACTATTGATTGTCGTCTAGACTTTTATTGATTACTGTAGCTCTGTGGTCAGAGCTAGACAGGCCCAATCAGACGACAGAGATTTGTAAAGTCTCTTTTACTATTCCTCCAATACGCCTATAATTGATATTGTGTGTGTTGTTTCTATTAATAAACTATTAATAATGCTCTAACACTAAAAACCCACTAAACCTACAAAAATACAAATAATTCACCTGGTTTAAATATATCAGGTTGGTTTAACATACATTATAAATAATAATATCAACCTCAACCTGGGAAGGGTTTAGTGTAGACTGATAACCCACAGTAACACAAATGGAAACCTTGAGGAGAAGCTTAATTCTGGTATATATAAAAACAGACTGGGCTAAATCTTACCTGGGGGTTATCCATGTACCAGAGCAAGCGTCCCCGCTGTGTGTCCAGGATGAAAAATCTCCTGAGGAACCTGCCGCTGTTCTCATTCTCCTCGATGTCCAGGAAACCACAGATGTGGTTGTGCCTGTCCACGTAAGGCATCACAACACCAACCAGCCCTGCCCGCACTGGGGCATCACAGGGACACTGTCAGGGAGGGGAGAGATAGGAAGAGAGAGGGTGGGTGGGTGAGAGAGGAACATAAAGTGTATGACCCTTTGGCTTTCCATATATTCACACACTTGTGACAGTTTTGCTGTGGTGGATGGTAGAAAATTCCGACTTCAGAAAGTAAAAGTCCTGCCAGGTTTTCCTTCTGCTTGTTCACTTAACCAGGTGATTTCAATTATTAGGAAATTATTAGGAAAACCTGGCAGGACTTTTACTTTCTGAAGTCGGACTTTTCCACCTCTGGGTATTCGCTCATGAAAAGATCTACTGCATCATGAGGATGTTGTTTTAGATTGTTACTATTACCAAGCTGAAACTGGACAGATTCCTGTCTTACATCTTACCGGTCTACCTCTGCCTTGTATCCCTTTCTACCCACTAACAAACAGGTGCCCTGCCTGCATTTCTGGGTCAAGACAAGTGGTTCCTATTTGTCCAAAAGCCAATGGTGATGAAAGCTTAACCCTCTCTAAAACAAACACACTCGCTTACAGTGTTTGCGCGCGCGCACACACACACACACACGCACACACACACTAATGTACACGTTCTTTCATTCCAGCCGTTGCTGAAAGAGAGAAACGGGGTGAAGGAAGACTGAGGCACAACAGAAGAGGAATGCAGGGAAGGGGGAAGAGAGAGAGAAGTGACATAACACACAGGCAGAGAGGAAGATGAGGGAACGAAAACACACAGAAAAGAATAGACTTATACCTAGAGAGAGAGAGAGACAGAGAGAGAGAGGGTGTTTATAAACACCCTGTGCTGCTGCCAGTGGAAAGTGTGCAGCTTTTGTGTTGAGCTGAAGTGCCCAGAGGCCATGGGACCTAACCCCTGCCCTGTTCCCATGTCAGCCACACATCAATCAACCCTGGACAACACAAGTAACGGTGGGTGTCTGTGCATGTTATTACAACATATATTTACTCTGGAGTTGCATGAGACAGTTGTACATTCCTCCCATGTTTGGTTGCATTGTGAGCCTAATGAAAATATGTTGTGTGTGTGTGTGTGTGTGTGTGTGTGTGTGTGTGTGTGTGTGTGTGTGTGTGTTGGCACAGACAGTCAAGGACGGTGCTAGCTAAAATATACAAGGATTAGCACCAGCTCGGTTCAGGCGCCCTGCTGGATCATTGTCCCTGTGCATTTACACACACAAACAGCCACACATATACATATGCATACGCAAACACACCGAAATAGGTACTCTATAGTAACACTATAGTAATATTTGCGAATATTTGCCAAGTGTTTAATTATACACTTTTTAATTATAGTTTAGGCGCGCACACACACATCTTCAAACCTGAGTCATTCCGAACATTTACTGTGTGTTTTTGTCTGTCAATGTAAGGGCAAGGCCCAGATAAATAGATCCGCCATAAAAATTGTTCTCTTTCAAACATTCGCTCGGTATCTCACTATGGGGGTACGCCCCTCTGCGTAGTCCTCAGAAGTCAAATATCATGACGCCAGCCCCAATAGGCAGGCAGCCCTGACGCTCACGTCAGGAGAAGGACCACTCCTCTCCCTGACACAGGGTCATCATGTCATTCAAACACCTCTTCTCGCTTATTTCACTCAGAAATCGGTACCTCTCGACTGACTCTCTGTAAGATTAGCTGAACTGTCCACAGGCGCTAATAATGTGAGCGCAGCCAAGTCTGACCCCTCTTCACCATAGAGAGAGCCGGGCTCCCGAGAGAGACAAACTAGCTGCCACCACACAGCTAGTTCGCTTTTCGATTAGTCTGTCCCTAACATCAAGATGAGTATCGGGACACTATCCTCTTCTGTCCAGTCCAAACTTTGTAATTTTGGCATTATTTTTGATCTTTGATCTTTTGACTCACATGTTAGGCTACTGACAAAGATCATTCTTCTTTCATTTACGAAATATTGCAAAGCTGAGGTCTTTTGTTTTTGACAAATGAGATGGAGATGCTCATTCATGCATTTATCTAATCTCATTCGGATTACTGCAATGCACTTTTCACTTGCCTCAGTAAATCTTCCCTGGCTCGCTTACAATTGGTGCCAAATGCTGCTGCTTCTTTGCTCACGAGAACAAATAGGAGAGCAAACGTAACGCCACTCTTATATTCTTAGCATGGGTTACCAGTCTCCTATCGAATACAGTTAAAAATTCTTCTTCTGACATAATGAGCCCTACAAGACATGGCTCCACAGTACATCTCTTTAAATAAAATGTCAAAAATATTATGAGTCAGTCTCTTACTCCGTCTCTCATTAATGACTCCTAGGACAAGATTACAGACGGGAGGTGATTAGTGCCCTTGAGGCTGTAACACCCAGACTGTGGAACTCTTTTCCAGTCACTCTGAGGTCTGTGGGATCTGTGCATATTGTTTAGAAAAACGCTAAATTGTTTAAGCAGCCATTTGGGGTGTAACATATAAATATGTATATGTTTTATGTATTGTTTTATCACAGTTCCTCTTTATTTATTCTATTTTATTTTGATCCTTTTCATTGTACTGTGAAGCACTTTGTGACTTTTTGTCTAAGAAAGGTGATATATAAATAAAATGTACTTACTTACACTCTACCAGGGGCATGGCTACATCCTGGGCCCTTTTTAAATGCATTTCTATCCAGAACATTTGTATTGTGGCTAGTTGGTCCTCACCTCATTCCTTTGGAAGGTTTTATAATCTTGGTGTCACTGTGCCATCATTGGCGCATACTGTTTTGAGTGTGGGCTCATCTGGGGCTCACCGTCAGTCTTCGAGATAAGCATGTCTGGCAATGCGGGGATCTCCATAGCGAGATACCGAGCGAATGTTTGAAAGAGAACTTTAGGTTACAAACATAACTCCGGTTCTCTGATAACATTAGTGGGATCTCGCCAAACCACCCTCCTTGCTGTGTCAACTCTATAGGGAGAGGAGTGGTCCTCCTCCTGACGTGGGCGTCGGGGCTGGCTTGTGAGGACTATGCAGAGGGGCGTACCCCCTATAGTGTGATACCTCACTCATGTTATCAGAGAACCGGGGTTACGTTTGAAACCTAAATATACAGTAAGTATATAAGAATAGACAACTCACACAGACATACAGTACAGTATAACACACACAACACACCCCAAGCACTGACAGAAGGAATATAATATCAGTTTAGCTCAGTTTGAGATACTTTCGAGCACATCTGACCGGAGAAGAACATGACAATGAAGTTTGTTAGACAAATGGTTCGTCTGTGTCTTTTAAAAATGTAGCTTTTCTAAAAGTTATTCTAAAAGAGAAGAGGCACTGTCATGAAAAAAGTAATTTTAGTTATCAAAAATTGTTAAGATAAAAGTGTATACATTTTTTTTTTACAAATAGCTACAAATTAAGAGAAGACAGGTCATAGATACGTATTACATTGCAGTGTTAGGGTTTGTACTTGTTTATGTTCATCACAGATGATAACATATTCCCAATGTGACATACTGTATGGCAGTAGGGCAAAAGGCAAACACCTACACTTGTGCACCCACACACCGTTGCACCGTTTCCTCTTTTCATTAAATGATTCACATGCCTCGATAGTTTAACTGACAGTAGCCTACCTTTTAATCGTTATCGTATTTTAAGGGCTTACATAGATTAATAGATGAAGAAGCATGGACTAAAACTGTATGGAATTACGAATCAAGGCCTAACAGGATGAAATGTTAACCTGATTGGTTCAGTAACAAGTGAGAAGGCCAACTGAGGTTATGGATATATTATTCTAAGTGAACGACATCATTGAAAACTAGGTTACCAAGGCCTGCAATTTAAACAGCATACGCCTAGCACGGCTGTGTAGCTTGCGCGAACCTACACATACCTTTTATCATAATGGCCATACTATTCCAATACATTTCGATTAAACCATATAATTACAATACTTCTACCTATTTAATTTTGTGGTTAGAACTCCCACACACACATAGTTCCTTGTTGGGAGCACAGGCTCAACTGTCAGCTCTATAGGGAGAGCTGGCAGCATCATAAAACATATCTATTTTAATAAGCAAATGGACGATGTAATGGCGTTATTTTTACTAATACATTGTACTAGTCAAGCATTACATAAGATATCTTTTGACGTGCCTTTTGTATAACAAAATTCGTCGGTCTACATTAATATTGTATTGTATGCATATGTTTCTCCGCGTTATGAGCGCCTATGGAAGTTATTAGACTGTAGACTGTGTAAACCAAGTTCAAATCATTTAACAACAAATCTACCAACAAAATATATATTACACAATACTTACACACTTCGGCTCTTTCGGAGTTATACTAGCCTATACGAAGATCTATTTGGCCGAGCTCAGAGTTTCAGCCCATTTCCATCGTGATTTTCTTACAGTAGACTATCTAATGCCAGCGTTGCGCCTGGTGGGTGGGCGGAGACGACAGTTGTCCTCTTGCTCTGCGCGCAAAGGATGGTGGTAAATGTAGTCATATGTGTCTGATGTGAAACGTGATGATTATTCCATAATATTTATAGCTCTTTGTTCATGAACAAAATATACTCGTTTTCACATGGGTTTGGGTGTTAACTTTCCAAAAATGACGTTAAGTTATTAAAAGACCTGAAAATAGTTTGCTTTACTTGTCAGTGCACTAGACGGATTCGTTTAGTTTGGATAGGCCTACACGGAAAATGTGTAGGCTACATCGTCAAAATGTAGCAGCTGGCTGCTGGTGGGAAGTGTCCATCTACCCACATCATACACCTGCGACTCTCTTATTCAACTGAACAACCTCAGTGAGGAAATAGCATCTGTTTTAATGCTTCACACACAACTAGGGGACTTCCCAAAGCACAAATCGTAAACAGAAACAGAGACGGTGTGTGTGTCTGTGTGTGTGTGCATATACTGTGATGACTTTATTGTGATTGTGTTTTAAGTGAGAGTGTTAGAGGTGTCAATGAGGGCGTTTGATATGTTTGGTAAAGATAGCATGTCAATCAGTGTATATATTTAAACATTCATTGGCTCCATATTTATTGACCTTTAATAAATTAACGTAATATAATATAAAGCAACATGTATATGTAACATTTATGTTACTGTATTAGGTTAAAATGGTTGAGTCTTGATGAGTAACTACTTGTCATAATATCAACGCATTGGGCTTTAGACTACAGCAACACAATTTTAACACTGGTGTTAAAATCTTAATTTGTTAAGTCTCAAAAACCTTTTTTAGAAGAAAACTGAAGCAAGCCAATTTCCCCCCCCCAAATGGCCTTTGAGTTGTTAATGTGTTTTTGTTGCGGTGATAACTCACACTGCCCTGTATATGCGTGTGTACGTGTAGGCCCTACAGTAGGACTGTGCGTGGACGTTAGTCGTATGCTAGTCTGCGCGGCGTTGCACTTCAAACCTTGAAGCAGATTTACGGCAGGGCAGGAGGGCTTACATCTGCATACTCAACCTCGTCTACCATTGTGTACAGACAAGATGCGGGATTGATGAATGGACGGCACATCATTAGCTACCACTGTAAACTTGAGGAATATCTAATAGTATTATTTAGCCTACTCTAATGGATAGCACCGAATATATATTTTGATATATTTTAACTCATGCATAATAAGCCTACAGTGTTATGGGTTTCACCCTCACCCGATCTCCATTAGAATACTAGATTTTGTGTGTATTATATTATTGCATAATGCATAAACGCAGCCTACTGTGTGAACCAATGGAAGACAGGGTTTCCTCAGTGGCACCCTGCCCATGTGAAAATACATAAAGCACAGAGAAACAGTGCTTCCTCTTCCCTTCATGTTGGGGATTATGGAACAATAGCTCTGCATTGTAAGAACCCTGGGAAGCGGTTTTCAGGATGGTCTAGCTTAGTTGCTAGACCTGCGCTGTTTGGCATTGTGATGTGTTTGTTTGTTTTGCGTGGCTCCGTATAGGCCCAATGTTCAAAAAACAACCATCTACTCTTCTGTGTCTTTCGAGCCTGTACCCATTCTTCGTAGGACATTGCTACACATTAGTAGTAGCTGATTTCATACTAATCCAAGCATCTCCATTAATAAATATTCACATTTCATGTGTAATGTAAGAAAACATCATTCCTTAAGCCCCCTCCTTGATGATGACATTTGTGTAAATATATTTCATAAACCTAAACCTCCTTTATTCAAGCGGTGCCACCATCCCGCCTTGTTGAATAAGTCAATTCCCTGTTCAGCTCCAGGTCGTTTTCACAGCTGTGATGGAGTCCCTGTCACTCCGGCAGTAAGTTCAGACCACCAACACACACACACACACACACATACACCCACACAAACGTACACAGAGGTGTCTGTGTATTTTACAGGGCTACATGTGGCTACAGTGTTGGCCTGGTCAGACAGAGGTATTTACTGTACTGGAAGGTTTACCTTTAACAGCTGCACAACCGCAAGGCTGCTAGAGTATTCAGACAGTCACCACAAATAGCAGATTTGCAACAAAGAGACAACATGTGTGTTTGCGTTTGTGTGTGTGGCTCTTCTTTCAAAAACAAATTCATGCTGTCTCGGTTACTCAGTTTAATTTAGATGGAAAATCAAGGATGCCACTTTGCCAAGGGGCCAGCGGTTAAGGGTCAGTTGATGTAAAAGCAAGTTCCAAGGTCACAAAGATGGGTGTTCTGAGTCCCTTCACCTTGAATACCTGAGAGGAGAGGAGAGGTACGTTTGGGGTGGTTTCTACAATGGAAAGGAGATGGCCTAACTGAAGACAAACAACAACACTTACAGTAGCTGCTGGAACATGCTTTATAGGTTGTTTGTTTTGTTTTTTTAGCTTGCTTAGTGTTAAAATAATAAAAATTATATTAAATAAATTATAAGATTAAATTGATCTATCCTACCTTACTTTGAGTTGTGCCCTCTGTCACTCCAAATTTCTGTCTGATTACCCCACTGGAGAACTCCTGCCATTGGCTGCCAACCTGAGCCTGCACTTTGATCTGATAGGTTGTTGGACAGTTAGACATGGGAGCGGGCCTCCCCTCACCACCTTGATAATGCATTAACCTCTGTAGAAGTCCGACAGAGGAAGGGATGGATAGACACAGCCGAACAAATAGACATATAGCATCCACTTAAAACGGAGGGCAATAGATATTTTCCTGAACATTTTCTTAGCTCTGCCTTTTGTTTTACATTCGTGCAATTACTTAACAACTACTGCCATCTAGTGGTGACACAAATATATTAAATTGCATGAAGCTTGGCAAGCAGGCCGTCAATTCATTGATTCTATTCCAGGGGTTTCACTTTCTTTCTATATTCAGCATGTGAGTTTTAACTGACCTGCAGTGAGAAGCCATGTGTGTCTGTGTCTCTCAGAATGACTCCTTTGAGGAGGAAGGGAAATCCATACAGTTCAATGCTCAGCGTACAATACTTGGGTTCCTGAGTAGACGGGCAGACAAGACAGTCAAATAAACACGGAACATCAGCGCTCAGTTATATTCACATCACAAGCTTACCACTGCATTCTAATTTGTAAGCTGCCACATGAAAGAAGTGACACACGTCTGTCCTTATTATTTTGACCCATCTTTAGATAAGAGGTCATGTTGGCCTCACCGTTTCAATGACCATGCCAAAACGCACTGCCTGCTGGGAGAAATCAGTCACTCTCATGTCCCCTGAAGTGTAAAGCTGCAATAGGAGGAGGTGATGGGGTGTTAATAGAAGAGAGAGAGAAGTAGAGAGTAAAAACTACAGTAGAAGAGGGCTAAACTTTCCTGTGAGAGTGAGAAGACACACATACATATATATATATACAGTATATATACAGTATATATACAGTATAAACCTCGTAACAACACACATACACATTACACCTCTAGCTTAAACCCGTGATCCCACAGCTTCCAAAGGGAAAAGGCTAGCAGGCTAGCTACTCACGGCGTAGTAGTGTCGGGAGAAGACGTCTAGCAGCCAGGAGAGAGGGAAGACATTCATCTGTTGCAAACCCTCGAGGTGGGACGCTGCGTGGCACAGAGGCGTGTCAGCCCACACATTCAGGGTATGACTTCCACACACACACAGACACACACACACACACACACACGACAGCACTTGCCACCGACACTGACCCTTTGTGACTCCATGCAGACGGATGGCTTTGAAGAGAGGGATGAATCTCAGGCCCTCGGGCTGCTCTAGAAGAACACCAGGCATGCGCCAGCTGGAGGGTTGGGGGACAGGGAGAGGGAGAGAGAGAGGGAGAGAGAGAGAGAGAGAGAGAGAGAGAGAGAGAGAGAGTAGTAGTTAAGTGTGTTCAACCATGTGTATATTATTGACCTAAATTGAAATAGAAATGTGAGAAAATAAGATAAGGAGAGAAAAAGAGAAGGAACAGAATCCAGTCGGCCCATTGGCTATTGTAATTTTACATTTAAATATAAATGGATCCAGCGTAAATTCTAAAATGCTGTCTTTTCCTCTCTCCCCACTTCCCACCACCACTTTAAAGACACACAGTCACCTGGAAAAGTACTTAATCAGCATTGTCCATGAAGGCAGTGCCTTGTCTGCGGGGTTCAGCTGGAGGTAGACCCAATACAGAACCATCTGCACCAGCTGGTACTCACTGCCCGAGTACAGCCTACAGAGAGAGGAGAGAAGAAACAGGCTAGCCACCTTGTTAAGCCTTTCCCTGTATAGGGCATTACGGAATTAGGATTAAGGAAGGCTCAGTAAAGTTGTTAGGATAAAAACGTTAATAAAGAGAGACAGCGGCACATCTTAAAAGATAATGTGACCAGAATCAATTAATATTTTAAAACCCTAAACTAATCCCATGTTATTGTTGCCCTCTAGTGGTTGAGAAAATCCCAACTCCCAAGCTTCAAGTTACATGCATAAAAACCCACTGCTCCTTGAACCAGGTTTTACTATACTGTACTTGTTTGTGCTCCGAAGGCATATAAGGCACAGGTAACATTCAGTAGAGTAATAGAGACAGACAGAGAGAGCAAGAGAGAGAGAGAGAGAGAACCTTGTGGATGTCAGGGTATTGTACAGCAGGTCAAAAGACAGCTCTTTGAGGTAGAAGGACAAGGAAAGCTTTAAAACCAAGTAGAGTTCCAGCCAGCGCTCACACAGAGCTTTAAGACCAGCTTCCTTATACTGTAGAAAAAACACACACACACACACACACACACACATACGCACAGATACAAAAAAAGTTATACACACGCCAGTTTAAACATGCAGTGTCCTGCGTGGGTTATATAAATGTATGTGTGTGTTTACGCTTGTGTCACACCTTGCAAGAGATTCTATGGAAGTCACACACATTATGGGTACTGACCATGTCAGTCATTTCTGATATGCACCTGTTAATCAAAACACACACAGACACACACACAAACATACATTTATGACATTGCCAGGAATGGTTGAGTGTTTAGTGTTGCGAGACTGTGATTTGTGTGGTGTTTCACCAATATGTCTTATGTGCATGCATCGTCTGAATGAGAAGCTTTTCTATTGGTTTAGACTGAAAAATTAGAATTTGGTCTCCATAATTCAATGTGACCAAAGGGGAAAATTTCTCATCCTGCTAAAGTCTTTGTCCTCCTCTTCTCTCACAGTCTATCTTCCATTTCTCTCCCATCCCTCTCTCCTTTCCTTCACTTCACCTCTCTCTTTCTCTCTCTCTCTCGCTGTTGTCTTTGCCCCCCTCCATTTCTCCCTTTTCTCTCCCTAGTACCCCACCAGTCTCCGTGGTACCTGCAGTAGAGGCGTGGCATGCCCAGCAGGAGGGCAGCAGACAGGACCCCCTCTCCCCAGAGCTCAGTGCTTGTGGCGGGGTCGTGCAGGCTCCTCAGAGCGAACGACAGGACTAGGGAGGAGAGGCGTTAGATAACCTTTCTGCTGTCTGTCCTGTCTGTTTGTCTGTTTATTCATTCATTCATACCTTCCCTGCTGATGCAGGGGTCTTTGACTGGCAGATTAAGGGTGATGGGAGTGAAGTTTCTTCCTGCTCGGTTACTGGCAGTCACACTTGTCCCTGAACACATGCAGTTGACAGATATACACACACAACATATACACAATCGCTGAGGCATTGAGTCAGTGCGACGTAAAATCGTTGACTTTTGTGGTATTCAACACACACTAGGAGTTTGAAGGGTGAGACCCTACCTGTCTCCCACTCTTGGCTCTTATTTTGCCAAGCGGTCCTGTAAAGGCTGCTGAGCGTGCCGGACTTTGTGACCTGCAAGGGGTGGAGCCTCCACACACTACCCAGACACTTAAGTAACACATCTGGTCAGACACAAACACACAAACACACACACACACACACTTTAACAAAGAAATGCATGTACACACGGGTAAACACGTACACAGAAATACTAATTATAATAATTAGTAGGTACAGTGAGACAGAAAGAAAAGAAGAGAGATTTAAACATTCTACTTTGTTAAACCTAATAATAGCAAAGTGCAAGCAAAGGATCATGTGCGGAAAGAACAATTAGCAATGAACAAGCACACAAATAAACACGGAGAGAGAAAGAAAGAAAGAAATGAAGTAACAAAAAAGAGAGAGAAAGAGTGAGAGAGATACCTGCTTTGTTGTTGTAGACCACTCTTTGTGTCAGCAGTTGGAATTCTACACTACACACATAGGCACACCCACAGTCAGACGTCAAAGCCAACAACAAACTTTTGATTCATATCAGTGTGCAACATGCCGCTTCAGTCAGACATAGGACCATCCATCCATCCATCCAACCACCCACCCATCCCTGCATCCTCTCCCGTGGTGCAGAGCAAATGCTCAGCATGCTCCTATCTGCGTGTCCCTACAGGTGGCTGGAGGATACACACAGTCCCATTGTCCCCCGAACAAAAGAACCACCAAATTGAAAAGTCACTCACAATGGCCCAATATGGTAAGTGGCCCCATAAACTATGCTTGATATTGTTAGCACACATGCTAACCAACATGGGGATTTGTCACGCACGTATGCATATGCTGGCATGCACACACGCTGCAACTCGAACACGTATATGAAGAAACGCACTAACAGGGACAAGCGCAATAGTTGGCAGGCGCGCGCACACACACACACACACACTTGATGGCGGGCATTATGCTCCGTGCTGTTAGCATGCTGGGGCCATGTGGTTGGCTGCTGGCCGACTAACAGGGGGTTGGAGGAGAGCGGGTCCCAACTGACTCACTGTCTGTCATCCTCTCTGAGGTTCACTAAAGCTGCCCCCCACCACCCATTCTGTTCATCTGAGAACCCCAAGGATCTCTTATAGCTTTCACCATTTCACCTTTCTATTACAATTCATGTAGCAGGTGCTTTTATTCAACGTGGCTTACAATACAATTACAGTTATTGAGGAGCAGGTAAGGGTTAGGCAATCTTTCTCAAGGATGCTTACATGGATTAAAACCAGGACCTCGTTTTAATTGTAACCTTTCTATACCC
>JAODLI010074336.1:0-13289 GCA_027575585.1 Percopsis omiscomaycus | reverse complement strand
CACTTCTGGTGGAACTATGAACAATGACTATATATATATATATATATATATATATATATATATATATATATTGTGGCATTTTTCAAAAGAAAAATACACCAATACACTATAGTTTTATATCAGATAAAAGGAAACATTGTATTAGTGGGATGTTTTTACTACTACATTTGGGGTCATTTCTTTTTACTTTAAGACACCTTTAATGGTTGAACACAGCTGGCCCACAGCAGTTTTTAATCTGTAAACTACTTCCTTTTCTCAACCACTGACCTTAAACAACACTTGTATTTATGTAGCGTTTTGTATTTTTGCTACGTAGAAGCTAAAATGTCTTTTATGAAGTCAATTAGAAGTTACCAATGGACAAATGATACTGTATAGCCTACTGACTGAATATATAGAATAGGTCATTAAACCCCTATATGACATGCATGCATTTAATTTCTTATGAGAGTCAATTCTTTACATTGTACACAGGATTAAAGCGATAAGGCCTTTTCACATTTCTATTCATGGAGCTCTGATGGTTATTCCCCAGACTTGTGTTTGGCTATCGCCATGGTACCGACCCCTGTTAGGAATCTGATCCATGGAAGGGGATGGTGACCCTGCAATTGCATGTACCACATGAGTCTGTAAATGCAGCCATTGTGTCAGCCACAATGCCCAATAACAAGATGAGTGCAGTCTTTCACCCTGTGTCATAGAGCCTTAATGGGAATAGCTACACATTTTCTAATGTCTATCACTATTTATGACTATTTTTACACTCTTGTGCTTTACACTAGTGTTGTTTTTTGATCAGTACATTTCCCATTATAGTCTTATCTTTTCAGCCACAGTGTGTAATATAAATATGTCTCCTGGAAAAAATTTACAGTACATTTGCATATAGGAAGCACTCCCAACAAGAAGGAAATAGTTCCTTCTACTGTAGTTTTATAGTATCCCTCTATGTAAAGGCTTTGTGAGAACATGAAACTTTAAATATGAAACTGCCATATTAGGGACAGTAACACAGGGCACCCGTAATCATTATTACACAGTGTTCTTTGTCTTGGTACAGACTACACATAAGGATTGTGCATGGGGTGTTTCACAGTTAGCTTCCAGTACCGAATGCGCCATTGACAAAGATATGCATCAGGTACTTTAACTTCCATTGGCCATTGAACAGTGTGACGTGTTCTTGGCTCAGTGACTGATACATAAAGGGAAAAGCAGTGGTTTATTAACCACTGTTATTTTTGGATTTGTCTTTTTGGATTTGTCTTTCAGCCTTTAAACTAGAAAGGCCAAA
Source organism: Percopsis omiscomaycus (assembly GCA_027575585.1). Lineage (NCBI taxonomy): Eukaryota > Metazoa > Chordata > Actinopteri > Percopsiformes > Percopsidae > Percopsis > Percopsis omiscomaycus. The sequence goes on along the minus strand of JAODLI010074336.1, from coordinate 11,989 downwards.
GCACAGTCATTGACCATTTAAATTTGAATGGATTTACCCTTGACTTTTACTGAATGCTTTGATAATATAATATGGCATTTATATTTGATAGTATAAAGGCCGTGAAAAAAAACTTGATTCATTCCGTTACTTGTGTGTAATAATTTAATAAATAATACAAGGGCCGAAAGGTACATGCAGGCCTGGTCCAGTCTCCAGAGATGGAGCATTCACTTGAGCTTAGTAACAGTACTGTTCCCAGTTATGGGGTATTGTAACCATTGAGCATGGAAAGCAGTGTATGAGTCATCCTTTCCAACCCCAAGCCCCCCCCCCCAGCCCCCGCCTAGCCACAGCCTGGGCAGAGGAATTACTAAGTGTAAGCATTTTCCTCCCAAGTAGGGGGACATGATCCTTTCTAGAAACCCCACTCTTAAAGCAGCTTCATATTCACTTTTTGGAATGATAAAAGGGTGCATGAGGGTGCCAATGGGTGCTGTATCAAACAGAGAGAGTGTTAGTAGTTAGCACATTCGTTAGCTAGCTTTGTGACAGGTACAAGGATCACAAAACTAAAAGCAAAATGTGTACGGCATTTTTAGGTGTAATAATACTCAACAATTGCATTTCATGGTGATTTTCTGCTTCTAGTGGAAAAAACATTGGATCCATACCAATGTTTTTGGAAGAATAGAAATAGCATTTTATTAGGTCTACATACATGCTTTACTCATGCTTACAGGAAAATGCTTTGGCATAGGTCTATGGTTTATTTTAACATGACTCGGGTAAAAAGAAGTGACATTTTTGTGCTTTCAGCTCAGGTTTCTGACGAATAACAGGCTGAAGGTGCCAATATGAAACATGCTGATGGTTTGTTGGGCTGTCCCTGCGAGACATGATGATTGGTTGCCCCCTACGTGAGATGGGTATATGATTATGTTGCCCTCGCCGGCAGCTGCACTGACATTTGTAATTACCGTCAGAAGAGCAGAGGAAGTTGACTGATACTGTAGTCTCTGTGTTCCCGCTGTCCTCCATCACTCCACCCAATGCATCATTTTCACCTTTCCAACCTCTCTCTCATTCTCCTTATGCCCCATTTGTTTCCGTAACTCTTTCTTTTAATTAGTGTCGTTGTGTCATCGTGACATCGTGACACCCTGGCTTTGAGACCAGTGTTCAAAGCTTTAGAGTTCCGTTCGCTAACAGTGCTGAAAATGTAGCTCATCGTCGTTTAAAACCGACGCTCACAGGCAGCATTTTATGCTAGTTTTAACTCAATTTATGGTTTATGAGTGCCAGTGTGTTGGTCATGTAGCCCGATGATTCCCGTTCTTGGGTTTACGGGTCAATGGGTTCACTGAGAAAGACAGCGAACAAGTTGTACATACTAATTTATTCCTTTCATGTGTTGAACGTTATTTATACTCACTTAATTGTTGGATAAAATCAGTTAAGATACTTGACTGTTTGTAAATGTCCGAATAACATTAGCTATTGAATGAATACCGTTAATTATTGGATGTGTTATTACATCATGTTTTACATAACATAGCTCAAACTAACATAGCTTAGGTTTCATGCTGGGCCCTTATTGGCTATTGGTATTTCTGGTGAGGGTATTCTCACTATTAGATTCATCCTCCTAAACCCTGCTGACAGAAGGATGTGGGGGTAATAACCAAGCAGCAACCACCACAGCTATGAAGTCATTGCAGATTTTCTTAAGATGCAGTACTGTTAATGGCCACTAGGAGGGTTGTTTTAATATAGAGCAAACTGCTTCTCTAATTCTCAATACATTTCTTTCCAGAAAAAGCTATGGTTTCAATAGCTGATTTCACTTCTTCTGATGAGTGTGATTGGGTCGAATTTGAAAACTATTGTTATAATATTGTATTATTATTTATTGAAGGGTATGCCCCCCCCTTCTCCCAAGTGTGTTATTTCTATGTAAACTCAATGTTTATAAGAGCACGTTGGAAGTGGAAGCTTGAGTCAGTTTTTCCATCTTAGTCTATTGAAGACAGCGGACCAAGATTTATCTTCAGTGCTGCTAGTCTCAGCGCAGAGACAGTGAAATAAGCCATCTGGCGTTCCCCCTGTTAAAGCAATAAGGGTCCAGCTAAGACATTGCTCTGGAGTATTTACACAAGACCAACGGCGGTTAGAAAACCCTTGTTCCATTTTGGCCTGGTGTGTATGCATGCGCACACTCATACACATTTATGTGTGTATCTAATCATACTATGCGTCAGTTTCTGTGCTTGTGTGTGTGTGTGTGTGTATCTGTCTGCGTGCTTGTCTTTGTCTTTTTTTAATCGCATTTGGCCTTTCCTGTTATCCTGATACGCGGCTAGACTTATTCCCCCAGGAGTTCCTGCTCTGTACAAACTGGTAATCTAGTCTTTTGTCCCTGCTGGTGCCCTTTCATGTGTATCGTCCAGTCATTGGCTGATTTAGATCAAATGGATCGAAAATCGAGGAGGGTTTAAAGGTACCCTCATCGATGTGGAGACTTATGGCAGTGAATGCCCCTCCCACACCTGAGTTCTGAGTGGCTGGAACTCACACGCAGTCGATGAGTGTACCTTTAAAAAGAAGCCTGTGAGAGTACCATTTGTTTTTGGGCGTGTGTGTGTGTGTGTGTGAGAGAGAGAGTGTCTGTGAAGGGAGAAACGTCAGGCTTCCTAGCATGTATTCCAGGAAAGCCAGAGGTGTACTGAGGCAAGTCCTAGGCTCTGCCATGCTCGGGGAGGCATTAGGGATAATGAGCCCTTGCTTTAGAGGTGTGTGTGATTGGCTGCCTGCTTACTGAAATCCAGCTGATGTGTGTGTGTGTGTGTGTGTGTGTGTGTGTTAGTCTGTGTTCCACGACAGGTTGTCCATGCAGTGTGTGTGTAACGCGTCTAATGTGGCAAACATAATGACTGCAGTATAACTGCCAGAGCTGCTCATGTGAAGCGCGGAAGTCAAGGCGAGAGAGGGCGTATCGCCCGCTCGCATGCCGTTCTCAGGTTCTGCTTCTGGATGAAGAAGAGCTTTGGCGGTGGCTGTACCTGTTGGACAGCTGGGCCGGCTGCTCACTTTTAACCCATGCCGTTAAAAGGTGAAGCCCCACCGTCGGAGCTTCCGTCTTCAAATCAACAGAGAAGTTTGGAAGCTCAAACGGACCCTGAGTTACTGTACCCCCTTGTCTAAGATGCAGGGGGATGGTGTGGGGGGGGTCTCCATGCTGTCACTGCCAGGTCAAGCAGAAGCAGGCCTCGCCTCAGAACGGGGCGAAGGAGGAGGTTAGGGGGGGGGGGGCAGTGAAATGGGAAAGAATGTTAATCCCACCCCTCTATAAAAATGTCTTAATTTAGTGGTCCAGCACCCCTCCTGTCAAATGAAATGGTCCAGAATATAATGAAGGAGTTGCATTACATGATGTGTGTTTCCGGGTAAATGTGGATGCATAATGGGCCTCTGAGTCTGCAATGGTCCTGGCATCAGGCTGAAAACAGGATTGTGAACCTTTGCGCTAAAGCTACTCTTCAGAAAAAAAAGTTATAACAAAGCAAGTGAGCCAGGCTAGGCGGCACATTTTCAAAACCACATCATGGCCACTTTGACTTTTTCACAGTACAGTAACCCAACGCGAGTTCATTTTTCCCTTGTCAGGAAGCCAGCCCTTTTCTGGAAATACAAACAAAAAGGTTTTTGAAGTGCCAGAGACCCACTCAGTAGAGAAGAGAAATCTCTGGTGGGATTTGAGCTGTGGAGAAGTTCATAAGAAGGGAAAAGCCTGACAGTGTCAAGCGAAGTAAACTCATATATGTCACTTCAAGAGACAGCAATGTGCACTGTATCGCTGTCCACTTTGCACTACTTGTTAATGGAAAAGAAGAAACCTTTGCAGATGTATCGGTATATTTTCATATAACTTATAAGGCTCTATTTTCCGGGCGTTGCAAGGCCGGCGGTAGCGCTTACGCAGACGTAGTGACAATTTTGTTGGGCGCAAGGTGGTTTTTTTCTCTCGTCCTGGGCGTGTTTGCTAATTTCCCGGCTTTCCATGACATTGCTTGTGCTGAAATGTGTGTGGGGGCGCAGTAGAGGGTGTGTCAGTCAAAATCAGGTGGCGCAGTGCTAGTTTGGTGTAAAAAAAAAAAGTGCTAGCGTCTCCGCCTGGTCAGACCACGTCAGCGCAGACTCAGGTGTTTATTTGGTTGTTTCCGGGTTTTAGACGAAGGTCCAAAATCACAGAAGAAGCTGTGATTTGATTGGCCGTAATTGAAGACAGCCTCCACCACTCCTAATGATAATTTATTCATTCTAATCCAATCCTGTGCCGCCGTTGTGTCGGAGTACCGCCACCGGCACATTAAAATTAGCAAAATAGTATTGGCCACACCTTAGATCGACTTGCGCCGCGACCTTGCGCCGCGAACTTTGCTGTGAGCCTCCGCTTGCGTCTTGACCCAGAAACTAGGGCCCCTAATATCTATCATATCGTCATTATCGCTTTATATTCCTTCTTTTTCCTTCTTTTTCCTTCTTTTTGCTTCTTTTTGCTTCTTTTTGCTTATTTTTCCTTCTTTTTGCTTCTGAATTTCCCTTATCTTATCTCTTATTGTCACCTCTGTACTGTCCAGATGAAACTGGTTCTCTTATACAGTATATGAGTATTAAGCATATTTAATAGGCTTGTTCGTTAGCATTTTCATTATTTGTCAGGCAAACACTGTGTTGTCTGCTTCAAATCAGTATTTAGGTTCAGTTCAGTACTGTGTTTAGGCTATATTATTTGCTACATACTGTAGTTATTATTAGTGAGTGGTGGCACACTCAAATCTCCCCCAAATTTCCTGTCAAATTAATGTCGCTAAAATTAAAATGTGTCATATTTCGTCGGGTTTTCCTGTTTGTCTAAGTAGCAATAATCAGCCTAAATAACTTGTTCCTAGGCTAAACTATGGTAAGTAAGATAGAATTAACAAACAAATTTGCTTTTTAGCAGAGAGCCGAAGATACAGCTGCATTAGATCTACAGTATCTAGCCTGTTAAATTTGCTCTCAAAGTGCACCAGATTGATGCATTTACCTTTAAAATTTACAAAATGTTCTTCCGGGGGAGCATATCCCCCAACCCCCCTAGAGGGTTCAAGGTCCACCCGCCTCCGCCTAATTTAGAGCCAGGAAAACCCTGACGGTACACTTCAACATGAAGGCATATGGAAAAAAAAGAATTCGATATAACATTACACATGGACACATGGAAAATAGATATTTTTTATCATCTTTATCCATTAACAAATCAATTAAATGTACCTAACTCTATCTACACTGAAGAAACAAGATCGTCGTCACTACACTGGGTGGTTTCAGGTCATTTGGTGACCTAAACAGACTCGTTTTGGCGTTTTCTTGAGTGTCCGTGTCACATACAAAAAGGCTCCTGTGTGTGTGCAGTGAACCCACCTCTTAGAAGTGAGAGGTTGCGGTCGGGGGTGCCTTTGCTTAAGGAAAAGCAGTGGAGGTATTTTTAGCAAGGCAGCACCTTGTGCCAGAGGTGTTGGTCTCTCAAGGGGGCTGCCATGCTAAGTAGGTAAACACCTCAACTTAATAAGGTGGGATTGAGAGCCATACCTGCGGTTTAGGATGTGGTCAGGGCAGTTTCCTCTGAAAGCTTCTAAGGCAAACACCTAAATAAATGTGAAGGTGTTTCCCAGTGTATCCAAAGGAGGGTTTTATGAGTCAAGCACTCGGAAATGAGTCTCATGTCTGTCGCTCAATTGTTATTTACCTAAGGCCTAAGAAGTTTGGTTGATTGTGCACAGAACATAGGCATATTCTTACTCATTCTGGTGTATTGTGTAGTATTTGGTCTCAGGACAGAGGTGTTTCATCCGTTTATCTCCCCATGCCTTTCCTGTAACCTGCTAATTGGGCCTCTCCCCCCGGTCGACCCCTGGGTGACCCCAGAAGAGCCTCAGGGGCTCGGTTCGCAGGTTTGGTATTCAGATCCTAGCCTTGCTAAGATAAGGTGACTATTATTGCATTAGTATCAGTACATTTTGGTAGAATGTTTGTGAGTGCATCAACTGATCTGTTGATGGAAACGTATTAGCTGGTTATCCTGATAACAGCTATTCTCCCTTGCAAGCTAGCTGCCGAGCTTTACAGGATTATCTTGTGTCAGTGTGGATTAGCGGAAGCAACACTCACTGGTTTTGACACAGGGGTCTTGACACAGTTAGCATCAACGGGATTCTCTTCGCAAACTTCCTTTTTAAATTTCTCTGCTCCCGTGAGCACTGTAGTACGGCTCATAACACAATAATGACACTTCTTCCTGTTTAAACTGTGATGATAAACAATTATCATCACAGTTTGATAATTGCGAACTGTTGAAAATTTTATTTCTCCCTATTATTATTATTTTTCTTACTTTCAACTGACAATTCAACTGAATTTGTAGTTTTTTTGAATAGGTTTGTGGATGATGTAGGTGTTGATTATATGCACTGCATATGCTTGATGTGTGATGGAAAAAACAAAGCAAAACAGCGTCCAATCCTTTATTGAGGTTGCTTGAGTGTTTTTACATTTCCATAGGTTGTATTGATAGCTTATATGCCTTATTATGAGGAGATGAGGGATAAACAATTCAGCTATGACTACACTGTACATCCAAAGAAAGTAGCTTTCTCCTTCCCAGGGAGAATTTGAAATGCTAATTTGTGTGTTGGAAAGAGCACAGTGGAACGCCTGAAATAGCAGTAGGTATGTGTGGTAGGAAGAAGCTAGAAACAGATGAGGCAGGTTATGCGGCAGGGGGGACTATGGTTGATAAAATAACAGCCTGAAAAGTCTAGCTCACCAACCAACAATTACAACTTATCTGAAGGTAGGACTTTTGGCCAAGACTGTCCACACCACAAAGCCAAAGGGATTTTTGGGTGTTTTATCCAACCTGCTCTTTCTATCAGACCTCCGAGGTTTGGGTTTTGTCTCACTCCTATAGGATTAGACAGTGGTCCCATCATGGTTTAACCCATAGAGAGATTAGGGTTACGTATATTTTAGTCTATCTATCTAGTAGTGTGTGTGTGTGTTTGTGTGTATGAAAATGTATATATTTGTGTAACTCTACATAACATCTATACAGTGCATTTTCTGTCGCCTTGTCGTCTGTCGACATGTATATCTTTGTAGTATATTTGTTGTAACAAATCTACCTTCAGTCCAGTACATTTCTGATTGGGGCCGATCCGATACAATATCAGATATCGGACTGACATTACCAGTCCACGTACGGATCAATATTCCATAGTCTGATTTTGGTAGGCTTCGTAGCTGTGAGCACTGAGCTAATGGTGATCTAAATTTTCCTTTGAACAAAAGCTTAGAATAGTAGGTAAGGAAAGACCTAATCTGTACCAGAGGAAAGGGCAGAAGATTATCAGGACAATTCAGGTCAGTTGGTATTCAAGAAAGGATTGGCTATGTGGCTGCGCTGAAAGCAGAACAGCCGGCTGCTTTTAGCAGGCTCCGAACCATAGTAAGGACAGCCTCAGGGATGGCTTGCGTTGTAACAATTTATTATTTACCCCGGGTATGACTACAATAAGACGAGGGAGGCCGCCGTGTCTTGATTGCAACTCCGTTTCTCATTTATTCTGTTCTTTTTATGAACAGGGATATGCACACAGTACATGCTATATTTGCCTCTCTAGACCATAGCTTTCGACCCTGCGTCTACTTTAGCAGACACACACATACGCACCCTCCTCCTCTCCAAGATGGCAGCACAGATATCCCACAATGCACCCCTTTTAAAGGCATAAGGCTGTATTTCAGCAAACCAATAACCCCGACCGACCCACTCAACATAAAAAATGCAACTCGACCCTCAAACGTCATTTTAAGGGGTGATTTATGATAGTTAATGTTAAATGTATAAATGTGTTAAAGCTTGCTTGTTTTTAGACACAAATGCAGACACAGACACAGAGGCAGAGGGCAGGCAGGCAGAAGAGTGAGAGAGCTGACTAGCAGGGCGGGGCATTTGTGTAAAAAAATGTCTCTTAAATAGAAGTATTTTTAAAGTCTTTTTAGATGTATTTTAAAGTACTGTGTGCACAGCCTCATGTAACCTTACACATAACAACAACAACAACAACAACAACAACAACAACAACAACAACAACCATAATAATAATAATAATAATAATAATAATAATAATAATATTCAAGAAGAAAAAGCTCAGGTACCGGTATCGGTATCGGTATCAGCAGATATTACAATTCAGGTATCGGAATCGGATCGGAACTGAAAAAAAGTGCATCTCTAATTACTGGTCTTCTGTGTATGGGACATGATGACTGTCAAGCTATGTTGGCACGTTAAAGTAAAATAACTTGACGGTATAGCTATCTGTTGTGTCTTTTGGCACAGCAATGAGAATCACATTTCTGTATGTTCAGTGTGCGTAAGAATTTCTACAATGAAACTGGGTGGAGTGTGGGAGCACTTTTTAAAAATACATTGTGTATTCAAATTTAAAAAAGAAAGATGTTACTCTGACAGAAATTAGGCCCAGACAGATGAAAATCAGTGTAATTTCCCTGTATTGCCTATAAATACATAAATACATTGTGACAAGCCACTGGCCTAGGCTAACTCCAATGCATCAAAAATTGTATTAGAAACAGTTATGATTTCATTATTCTGAGATGCTTCTTTTGTGTCCACCAGACACCATAATGTTTCGGCAGCTGGTCAATAGGAACACTGTAACCAACGTAAATTCCTTATTTGACAGATTGACGCATTACTAAACAATTTTAATCTCCTGCAGCAGAGCTCATTAAATGAGCCTCTGTAATCATGTTGAAAGATGGACATTTTCTGACTGTGAGGTACATTTCTTTACGTCTCTTCATTATAAGGTGATGACAGATGATGCTGTCTTTTTGTTTTGTTAAGAATCTTCATGTACCTAAAGAGGATATATCCCTGTGTGATATGTCCTGCCAGAGCTACATACTGTATTGTATTACCTGTAAGCTATGTGATTGTACTACTCAAAGGATGACAAAGATGACAATTCTAGCTAATGTCTACCCCACAGCATTGGGGCAGTGCAGCATTTTGAAATGTAATTATGTAGTTAGGGGTGGGTAATAGCTTTTGTCTGGGGACAGGAATAGCGGGCTGGGCGATGGGAAAAAAGAGAGAGATAGCAAGGAGAGAGGACATAGAAAGAAAGGGAAGTTTGGGATGAGAGGGGAAAGCTGAAGAACTGAACTCATAGTTCAATAGTTTACATAATTTGTTCTGTCTCTTTTCCCTTGAAATTGTCTAGAAATCAGGCAACAGATTGCATTTGTATTCATAGAAAGTGATAAAGGGTGTTTATGTTTGACTTAGGCCTATTTGCAGAGCTACCAGACCAAGTCAGAGGGTGTTGTGAAGTAATGCTTTTTTAATAATTCTCTGCATCTGAGGTTGTCCAGATGACTCAGAGGTCAATTATTGGCACCGTTAAACATTTCTCAGACTTAGCTACTAGCCTAATCTAATTGACTGAAGAAGTAAGATTTTCCTGAGCTGGGTTGGTTTTCTTGATTGTTATACTCTTAATACAGTATGATGCCACGGAGTCTAGACATCATGCTAACTGAACACAGTTTATGAGGCCAATTTTCTCCCACAGTTTTTAAAGGACCCATGCTAACTGGATTTTAGCGAGACCTGGTTTAAATGTTTTTATTTTATTTACTAATCGATCTCAACACGAGTGTGTGTAATAATATCCATCTGGAGGTTTTTGCAGGGCAGTGCCGAAGGTAGGGGAAACCTCTTAGCTTTGCCCATTTCCTTTTCTGCAGCCCTTTTCACGTTCAGATGGATGGGTCTATTGAAAGCTTTTTGAACAGCGTCATTAAGTGTGTGTGGTCTTTGCAGCAGTACATTTAGTGTATGTGTGTATGTGTCAAACTTGTTTTTGTTTAATGATTTCTTCACAGTACACAAATACCGTGGGAGGCCATCTTTTGTCACCATGGTATTTCCAAAGACCCGTGTCATAAAGACCTTTGTCTCCGTTTAGCCTGACACCCATTTTAGTTTTTTACCATCCTCTAAAACAAAGGTATGAAACTCCTGGGGTCAGATGCATCACCCATAGCCCTTATGGCCCCTCAGTTTTACTTAGAAATCAAATATTGCAGGCCAAATTAAGTACAAAACACAATGAACCTATCTTAATAACCTATCGTAATTCAATCTAAAATAATCCAAGAAATGTGTGTATGGTTAATATTCACAAAACATGGTCAAAAGAAACAAATGATGGGTATTTGACAAGACGTGTTTACCATTAAATACCGTAGCATCTGGCCGCAGGACCAGATGTTTGTCCTGCGTGGGTTTGGCCGGCAAGACAGTGGTCCAGCGTCAAACCCCATGTCACACTCTGGTGACCCCTGTGCGTGGTGCGGTGGCCTGGTATTGGCTGGGACAGCCAGCCTGAAAGTGTGCTAATTGTACGGTTGTGGCCAGAGGGAGGTAGCGCTCCTTTTGCTATGGTAGAGAAATGGAAGGGATTCGCGGCTTTTTTCTGCAGCTATAACCCATTATCATGGTGATCTATAAATGGGCCCATTTCTGTTTAGCTTGCCTAAATAGACAACAAAAGTCTTCTTTGAGTGAAACGGGCATGTAGCCGCTGCTCAGTCAGCAAAAGAAACAAACGGTTGTTAAAGCGCCAAAACAATTTGGAGGAGGTTGGAATTCCAACTAGGGTCACCGTAAAATACTCACACAATGGCCTGTCAGGACTGTGAAGGACGGCCCTGCAAATACTTTGTTCGAAAGACACTATTCTTCTGGAGTAAATGTCAACGTAGCGTGCTGTGTGCCACTTCTTCTCACTTAATAACTTAAACCGATGTCATCTAAAACGCCCAGCACCTAGTGGTCGAGGTGCTGGGCTCCCAGCCGGAAGGTTGTGGGGTTTCGAGCCCCAGAGTTGGCCTACCTGTAAGCATCCTTGAGCAAGATGCCTAACCCGTATCTCCATGGATAAAATCGTCTGCTTTAAAAAACGATAACTAACACTTTCTTCTCTTTCTCTTTTTCTCCTCAGTGGAACCAGCGGACCTCCTGAAGATTTTAGATTTTCACAATTTACCTGAGGGTGTTACGAAAACGACGGGTCTCTGTTCACACAGAAGGTCAACACAAGGACCCGATGTCGCCTACAGAGTATCCAAAGAAGCCCAGCTCAGCGCACCCACCAAACAGCTGTACCAAGGTGAGTGAACAAGCTGCTTGTTCCAAGTGTTAATAAGAAGTCAGTTGGTGAACGGGCCTTTGCCATCCGCGCACCAACATTGTGGAACAGCTTACCTCTGAACATCAGGCAGGCTTGTTATGTTGAGGTTTTTAAAGCAAAGTTAAAGAGCCATCTGTTTACTGTTGTGTATCAGGCCTAATTTCTCTCCATGTTTTTCTGAGAATCCGAGTGTGTGTTATATTTTAGTCACTGGATTTGTTTTAAATTGTATTTTCTATGTTCTGTACAGCACTTTGATTTGAAAGCGCTTTATAAATAAATGTATTATTAAATGTATTATTACTTCTCCAAGCTTTCCCTTTTCCCCCCCCCCCAAGACCTTGTCAGCCACTCGCTTACAGCCTCTGGTAGGATGGATTTACGATGCGCTCCTACAGCTGTGGAAGTGGTCTTACATGGTTGTTTCTGCCACCTCGGGCTGCGACCTCTGGTCAACTCCGACCTTTTACCCCAGGTCACGTTTTAATGTGGGGGGAAAGTATGGCTGTCTCCCCACCTGGCCCTGTTACTGCCTATTCCCTCCAGGTAGCTCTTTTTACTGGCCACCGCTTGATGGCTGTCGCCTGGAGCCACACACGTGGGGTGTGTGTGTGTGTGGGGGCATATTTAAAGATGCAATTAGGCAACGTTTTAGCTTTCATTTAATTTAATTTGTTTAG